>CM071928.1:1813310-1988562 GCA_016081115.2 Rehmannia glutinosa | reverse complement strand
TAAATAATTAGTTAAAACTTCGTCTCGGTCCCGATTCGCAATGAAGTTACCAATCATAAATTAAACCAATATTTGACGATGTATTGCGTATTCAATAAGGTGACGCAACTTATTGTCACTTTATGGACCAATTATAGTTAGTTTTGTAGCTGTCTCGTCAAGCTACATTGTGCTTGTTCGACATTCACTAGAGTTGGTTTAGTAATGCCGAATTGACATAAGCGTAAGTGCGATAAGCTTGTGTGTTCTTAACTTTTAATAATCAACCTCTGGGGAGGCGATTTTCATTAATATTATATCAATAAGTAACTAACATCCTTAATTCAACTCAACAATGAATTTGGATAACTAGAGTTTTTACTTGAGAGTAAGCTCATATTCCAAAAATAGCTTAAACTCATTTATTAAATTTGACAAACAAATTAAAGCGCAAAATTAATTCTTCTGATCCATAAGTATATCATCGGGCATCTCAATCGCGATTATTTCGGCAATTAAGTTCTCACATTTGGCGTGCTTAAACAAATAAAGCGCCGAATCCTTTCTTTAATTCACAAAAATATTGTCTGTCTAAGTCGCTGACAATCGATACTTTGTCTATTTTCATGCTAAATTATTCAAACAAAGTTGGGGGAGTTTGGTCTAAAAACACATTTCAACAAATTGCGCAAAACAATTAAATGATCGATATAAAAATTTTATTTCGATCCAAGTAATATTTATTATTTTCTTCAATTCAATGAATCGAAAATTTGCCACCATGGCTATAATCATCTCCCACCGAATTGAAGATCACAATAAAAAATTACCGATCTATGAATAAAATTATCAAAGCCCATAAATATATCATGCATGCATCTACGATATAAGTAATTACGAAAAAACAAATATAGCCCGTAGAGCGCTTATCGATCGATACGTGCGTCATGTGGAGATAATATTGATGTAAAACGTAAATATTCACATAATGAGCACCAAATGTCAATGTCCATTCATCTCCCGACACATGATAATCCATATATCACATCGTGAAAGTAAATTGCAAAGACAAAACAATTGCATCACATAAGCAATTAATAAAGCATGCAACTCAAAAATTTAAATCACATAGAATATTTTTGCTTGCACCTCAATCATAGCAAAAATATATATATTTTTTTATGCACCTTATGCGAAAAAAATTTCCATTCACCAATGTGAAAAATAATTTTCCCATGCATCACAATGCAAAAATAAATATTAAATTGTTGTAAGCATCTTAATGCGCAAAATAATTTTCTTTCATGCAACTAATGCGAAAAAGAAAAAAATATTATTGCTACATATGTGCAAAAAAATAATTATTCATGCATTATATTGCACAAATAATAATTTTTGCAAGATTCTCATGCGCAAAAAGAATTTTTAAAGCATCTAATATGCACAAAATATTTTTACATGCATTAATCCTATAACAAAAAATAATAATGCACAAAAAATAATTTCCTGCAAGCCGTCCCAACGATGAAAAAAATAACTTGTTATCCATTTTGCGCAAATAGAAAACAAGTTGTGATAATAACAAGAAATCATCTTAAATTTAATGATGGAAATTAATATGATAAATCAAAAAAGGTCTTGGCTTCAAACTCATTTTAAAACCAACAACATAAAGAACTAAAGGTTGCTCAAACTCATTTTAAAACCAACAACCCTCAAGTTTTATATAATGAATGGCAGCTCATATGCGCCGCTATCTCGCCACGTAACAGCCAATATGCTCACTGGTATCTAAATAGCGCCATGTAGGCAGCCATATTAGTGACATGTTGCAGCCACGTCGTCGCGCAAGTGTCGCCACATTAGCACAGGAAATTGTCCCGCAAACAGAAATAAATTGCGCCTGGGCGAACAGCAAATCCTTTTCCATCCCTCAGCGCCGTGCATGAGTAGGAAAAGGGAAAAATCAATTAAACATGTAATCGCACGTTTTCCAATGCAGCTTTTGTTTTTCTCTAAAAAAACTTTGAATCACCATAACTTATTCGATTCAAACTGTTTTGTTGCATAGATATCAAATTAATCGCTTTTCCGATCTACAATTTGATATCAATATTGCATATGTAAAAAACAGAAATACAGATTCAATTTTTCCAATAAAAATCAAATCTCACACGTTATCAAACTCCAAACACATCAATAAGTGAGCTGGTAATATGCAATTACTCGATACATTGTTAGCAAATATTGGTGGCTTAAATTACATATTTGCACATATAAGGTGGATAAATGCATTGACATATGATTTGGGCTGCTGTATTAATTTGTTCTCCCGAGCTATTATGGCTGCCTCTCGCTTTTTTTAACGACTTGAGCACGTATGAGATTAATTTTTTTGTTTTTTTAATAAAAAATTCGAATCTATTTCTTCCGTTTTATATATGCAATATTAGTGCCAAATTTTAGATCTCATAAAGACGATTAATTTGATATATTATTTAACACAAGAAAACCTAATTTGAAACGAATAAGTTATACGATTCAAGGTTTTTAGAGGCAAACCAAAACTTGCATTGAAATCCGTGCCAAGAGGTTTACCTTCAAAATTATGTGGAAAATTTTGTACAAAGCAGGGACAATTGCCGATGCTTGGCTTCAGCGTATTTAATTTTTTTATTAAAAAAAGGAAATTTGCGTCATTTTCCGTGCAATAAGGAGGATAAATGCATTGACATATGATTTGGGCTGCTGTATTAATTTGTTCTCTGCTCATGACTATGTGCGATGTTCTAGCGCTGCGTGTGCATTAATATATATATATATATATATATATATATATACTCGTATGACAGATTTTATTCTGTTTTTTCTCAGAATTATTATTTGATAATCTGTTCATGGATTAATTGCTATATGCAATTTTATGTGCACGGGTTTTGGACATTTTGGATGCTCATGTTTATATGTTTAGTTAGTTAAGAGGTAATTTTTGAAGACGGTGGTGATCTGAAAGTCCAAATTTTTTTTAGATTCTTGTAGAGGTCCGCAACAAATTGTAATTTTATTATTTTTTGTTAGCACTCTGTATTAGAGGGCCGTTTTTTTTTTTTATGGCTATGTATTTTTGGGTATGTTTTGTTAATCACCACCGTAGTAGCCAAAAATTATCTCGGCGTCGAAGATCAAACGTCACCCAATTATTTCTTATATGCGATGTATGTATGGATTATAATGGACAATGTTTCTATTCATGGATTATTTAAATTTTTATTATTGTCTTCAACTTGGTGGGAGATGATTATAAGCTTTTTAATGAATTTTCGATCTCATTGATTTGAAGAACATAATAAAATTTTATTTGAATCAATAGAAAATTTTAAATTAGACAAGTACCTAACAAATTGTGCATTATATACAGTGATGAATGCCCAAATAGCTTTTTTCTCGATCTTTATGGGCTTCGCAAACTTGATGGCCGAAGCTATGCTTTATGCGTGGCATAGAAAAGTTCAATTTTTCTTTTAAAAACATGAAAATCATCGACCATCTCACCACCGCTGCTTTATGCCTATTGAGGCCGTAAAAATGGATCCAATGCCCATATCGTCGCGATCGGGCTGCGTCAATAAGTGGGTAGATCGGGATAGAGTGCGCGTTATACTATGTTGAGTCGCATGCACGACCATCCGATCCGTGAGTTTGAAAAGTACCCAACAAAGGAGGCTGTGGGAAGGCTTGAAGGTCACATACGGTGACGACCTCGAATTGAGATTGAGGGCTTTAACCTCAAGTTTAACCGATCGTACTTGACCCCAAACACACGATGAGCCAAAGATCTTGATGTGATGAAAGATATGATCCGCGAGCTTCAAAATCTTTGAAATGAGATCAGCGATGAACAACAAGTTTTGCGGTCGTCATAAAGTCGCCACGAGGCGGACACTGGGGACACGTTAAAGCTTGTGCTCACACACAACGAGCAAATCGAAACTTTTGACGCGTCGGCCGCTAGTCATCTTAGGCTTGAGGCCGACCATCGAGGGCGGAGCGAGCACAAGCAATTTACTCTTTGTCGCACATCTTTGGACAACGAAGCCCCCAAAGCAAACATTGGAACAAGCCGAAGGGTCTTCATGACAGTGGTGCCAAAAAACCAAAACTTGGGCCCTGAGGTGAAAAAGCCACGTCAACGTGGTAAAAGGGAAGAAAAAGAATGCATGCTTTAATCGTGGAAAGCCGAAATCACTTTGCTCGTGATTGCACTGAGCCAAAGAAGGTAAGACCCGCCTTCAGCTCTTTTGACTCTTTTGTTTGTTCACATGTTTTTGTTGCTAATTCTCTCCATGGTTGGATTGTAGACACAGAGCAACCAAACATGTAACAAGAGATAGAGCAGGTTTTGTAGATTACCATCGAGTGCCGGATGCAACCATTACATTGCTATGGGAAATGGCGCACATGAGGAGGTTGTTGGGTTGGGTCATACAGCTCGAAGCTCAAAGACTGGGCGCGAGCTACTCCTTAGTGATGTCTTTATGCACCCAGACATTCGATGTAATTTACTTTCGATTTAACACTTTTAGGACATGGTTTTTCTTTCTTGTTCGATCAAACTCGATTTATCCATTTTTCTTGGCAATGACCTTTATGGCGTAGGATTTATTAGTAATGGATTTTTCATATTAGAACTATCCAGTGAATGCATTTCTTTTGTTTCTTCATCTCATGATGTTATTTACGAATCGTAAATGGCATGCGAGGTTGGGACACATAGGACAAGAAAGATTGACTAGGCTTTGCTCGAGAAGGTCTTTTAGGCCATTCGCTAAAGTCAACCTTCCGTAGTGTGAACCGTATGCAGGAAAAGCTTCACGGAAGCCTTTTGTAAGGTAAAGAGGGCTACTCATCCTCTTGAAATAGTCCACTCGGATATATGCGGGCCTATGAGCGTGAGGGCACGACACGGTGCATCCTATTTTCTCACTTTCATTGATGATTATTCGCGCTTATGGGTCAAGATATCTCTTGTCTCATCGGTCGAAGCGCGCATGCTGCTTTTAAGCGATTCTTGGCGAGGTTGAGAACGAAAGAGAACGAAACCTCAAAGTTTTACGTCTTGATAGAGGCGAGAATATCTGTCCGATCAATTGAGATAATTATGTGAAGAAAAAGGAATTATAAGACAATTGTCCATTCCATATACTCCGCAACAAAATGGGGTTGCGGAGAGAAGGAATAGGACACTTACGAAATGGCCGATCAATGATGGCGCAAGCTAATCTTCCAATATATTTTTGGGGGATGGGATTTTGATCTGCCGCCACATATTAAACCGCGTGCCTTCAAAGTCGATTCCTACGACACCATATGAGTTATGGAATGGCGAGAAGCTTAATTTAGAAGAACTGCGTCCTTGGGGTCGGCTGTTTTGTTCACAACACTTCTCATAAGCATGGGAAGCTTGGTCTAGGGCGATCAAACATGTCTTTATAAGATATTGCGATCACTCGAAAAGGCTATGTGATGTATGGTGAACATCCTGATGGAGGAATGATCGAGATTGAATCCGCGATATTAACTTCCTCGAGGAGGAATTTCCAACAATCGAATGAAGTAAGAGGAATCTAGAATCAGTATGAGTTGCAAGATCCATAGACAATGCCACGCTTCCTGCGAGCGGTGAGACTTCAAAATCTCATCCGATTATCGACGGGGACAATGACAAAGGTCCTAGAGTTAGTGGAAGTGACCCGATGGACGAAGACTCTCAAAATCCACTTATGCGTAGAAGCAATCGTGGAATAGTACCACGACGACGTTTTGAAATTGAGGGGAATCTTTCATGTGTGCTTCTATGGATATTGATGAGCCAGGCACTTATCAAGAAGGTCACATTTCTCCTAATGCTAAAGAGTGGATAATTGCTATGGAGGAAGAGATGAGCTCGATGGCTAAGAACCAAGTTTGGGAGCTAGTTGATCTTCCACCGACGTAAGACCATTGGGAACAAATGGGTTCTTAAGGTCAAGCCGCAAATGCGAGATGGGTCGATCGACAAGTATAAAGCTCGTCTTGTGGCGAAGGGCTATACTCAAAGAGAGGTGTAGACTACGAAGAGACATTCTCCCCGGTGGTGAGGTTTGCCTCAATTCGCCTTATTTTGGCCATTGTCGCCCACCTTGATCCGGAATTATTCCGGATGGATGTGAAAACACATTTCTCAATGGAGAATCGGATGAAGAGATCTTTATGGAACAACCTAAAAGGGTTTTAATGAGAAGGGACAAGAGCGCAAAGTTTGCCGCTTAAGCGTTCCATTTATGGATGAAACAATCATCCAGACAGTGGTACTATCGATTTCATCAAGCTATCACATCGATAGGCTTTACGATGATCGAGGAAGACCACTGTGTGTATGTCAAGAGAAGTGGGAGAAAATTCTTGATTCTCTCACTGTATGTGGACGATATTTTATTGGGCGGAAATGACATGGAGATGATTGTCGCCACACAAGAGTGGTTGTCCTCTACATTTGAGATGAAGGACATGGGATAAGCAAAATACATACTTGGTGTTAGGATACACCGAGATCGTTCTAGAAAATTATTGAGTTTGTCTCAACAGACTTACATCAATAGGATTCTAGAACGGTTTCGTATGCATAATGCTAAACCTGTTGACACACCCATGGAAAAGACTTGTGTTCTCGGCAAAGATTTATTCCTAAAAAGCAGATGAAGAAAAGGAATGCATGGCTAAGGTTCCATATGCAAATGCGATAGGAGTCGATGTACGCAATGATGTGTACCCACTGGACACTATGTTTTGCGGTTGGGATGGTGGCAGAATATCAAAGTAATCCCGACGCGCTCATTGGGTCAGCGTCAAGAGGATACTTAGATATCCGAAAGGGTCAAGTGATTTAGCTTTATGCTATCATGGGGGTAGTTTAAAGTTGGTAGGTTACGGTGATGCCGATGGATCGGCGGATAGAGATGAACGCAAATCCACATCGGATATGCATTCATATTGGGAGGCGCCGCTATCACTTGGTGTAGTAAACGACCTTGTATATCTTTATCCACCATGGAAGGCTGAATATGTTGCTTGTACGGCGAGCCAAAGAGGCAACTGGTTGAGAAGATTTCTTTAGAGTCTGCGCATTACATGTAGCATGTTAATGATGCGATTGTTGTCTATTGTGATAACATGTGCGCACTAGCATATGCTAAGGATCCCAAGTACCACGGAGGACCAAGCATATCGACACCGAATATCACTTTATTCGAGAGAGTATTCAAGGTCAAATAGTTCTCGTGGCATATTCCTCGGCGACATGGTCGCCGATCCTTTACTAAGCCTTTGCGCAGACGTGTTCCAAAGGCATGTTAGAAGTATGGGACTATGTAGGATTTGAATTTGTGGGCCTGTATGAACATTTTATTGATTAATAAGATTTATTGTTCTTATTAATTTGTTAGTGTATCTTGTGTTTAATGATTGATAATGTCACTGGACTTAGATTGCCTACTCACACGGTAATCGCCTTGGCGCTTTGATAGCGAGCAAGATGAGACTCATTGATCTTGTTCGCACCAATGAGAGGATGCGATCGATCGCTTTACGCAAGGAACAACGTGAAAGGACAAAAGTTTAACCATAGTCACCTTGGCATCGAGGCAAGATGAGATCATACTTGATCGAAATGGAGTGCGTCCAAACTTCATAAAAGTCATTTTGTAGCCGAGTGTGTGAATTATTAAAAGATGTTGTGGGGACCGAAACACATGTCTGCAGTCGGGTCGGTATTTGGATGAGCGATCGGACTAAGCACTCGTATGATGTTTAGAGCGTGGCATGCCCGAATCGGGTGGGAGCTCCATCATAGCATGTATTCATACTACATGTGCTTTGCGACGACCTTATAAGACGCCCAGTGGCTTTGAATGGATCCCCGCTTCGTCGTGTGAGCTCTTATTGTGTTTATTAGTGCCCTTTGGGACTCGGACTTTGTCATGATGTGTAAGCTTGATGAATCTACTTTAGCATGTGTCCAATGGCCAAGATTGATTCGATCATCGGAGCATGACTAGGAAAGTCATCAAGACCAAGTCGATTGACATAAGAGGCCGAGGAAAAACTAAGTTGGTAACGCATTATGTTCTATGGCTCATAGGTCGGCCGACTAAGTCGAAAAGATGTTTTGACATAGTCATGAGCATAGATACATATTGGGAGGTCAAGCATGCTCTATCTATCGAGAGGTCGAGAGATGCTTGATTTGGTGCGACCACATAGTTTGGGGTACATAGCGAGTCTCCGAGTTGAAGAGTTATGTTAGTTGGGTGATGACTTAATATAATTCTCCTCATTTGTTCCTTTTCGCTCTCGCTGGTCGCACACCTTATTCCCCCTCGTACGAAAGAAGGCACGTGAGATGAGAATTATGGAATGGGATTCAAAGAGTCGGATCGATATGTATGAGTGGGAGATATTGGAGAATAACATCCATATCTTTTAAGATATGAAAGATTGTGCCAAATCAAATGGATCCTTAATTGATTAGCATGCATCTTGGGATTGCATCTAATATGGTAGGATTTGATTATGGCAGGATTGAGATATCTTACAATTATAAGATGATCTCTCCCTCATTCCTACACACACGTTAATTCCGACGAAAGATATCTCATACATAGAATTTTTCTCTCTACGTTTCTTCTCGAGAATCACCACTCCACGTTTCTCATACATATTATCTCCACATGATGCATGAATAATTGTTTCTCGCACATATATAGCAATGCCATTTTTTTCTTTCGCATTAGGTGCATGAAAGAAAAATTATTTTTAAGCATTAAGATGCTTGCAACAAATTAATATTTTTGTGCATTGTGATGCATGGGAAAATTATTTTTTGCACATTGGTGCATGGATTTTTTTTTTCCGCATAAGGTGCGTAAAAAAAATTATATTTTTATGCATTGAGGTGCAAGCAAAAATATATTCTATGTGATTTCTAATTTATGAGTTGCATGCTTTATTAATTGCTTATGTGTATGCAATATTTTTGTGATGATATTTATTTTGTTGATGTGATATGGATTATCATATGTTGAGAATGATGGACATTGACATACGGTGCTCATGTATTTGAGTGTTTACTATTTTATACTAATATTTTTTTGTTGGAGTTAATTTTTGACAATATATTATGCATGAAAAACAGATTTGAAACGAGTGAGTTATATGCATAGGGAATCGTGCCCATAAATTGCTAAAATCTGTTTTTGGCTGAAACCTTTTTTGTTTTCTTACCTTACCTTACGTGCGCATCAAGATCGTTGTTGCTGATTTTTTTATTAAAAAAAAGGTTGTTATTTGGTTGGTTAGCTATGAGTATGCTGACGTGGCGCTGTGTTGGGCTGCCACGGGCGATGACATGGCAAGGGCGCTATTAATGATGTGGCACGCGGCTGCCACGCGGGCAGTTGATGTGTAATATATTTGGACGCCCCATGGGCGATGACATGGCGCTGATGTGGCGCATATGTAGCTACCACACAGCAACAAATAGTTGAGATGGCACTGCTGGCGCTGAGGTGGCGATATGTGGCAGACCAATATATCTTCATAACCAAAAAAAAAGTGGAAGGTGATGTTTTCCAAAGGGGTTGTTGGTCTCACATGGATTTGAACCCTAGACCTTTATATTTATTTCATTGCATGTCCACCACCAGACTATGTTTATTTGTTGTTATATCCCAGCTTGTTTTCTATTTTATATTGGAGATTACATCCATATCTTTTAGATAAGGAAATATATTGGGGATCCTAATTGATTAACATGCATCTTGGGATTGCATCTAATATGGAAAGATCCAATTATAATAGGAATTGAGATATATCGTTTTATTCTCTTCCTATATTATTAGTAGTAGAGACATTAGACGTCTCCTACGGAATATCGTAAATCTCTCTCCTAAAATTTCTCTCTACGGTTTTCTTTCTCAAGCATCACCAATGTTCTCCCGGGTTTAAGGTGTGTGCATCAAAGTAAATAATTCTAGTAATTATTTACACCAACAAGAAATGTGGCTCGTGATCTTGTTCGTGGTTCAATCAATCTATGGGGTTTGTTCGTTGCTCGCGATTCAATCAATAGGAGGCTTGTAGATGGCTTAATCATGGATCAAACCGGTGGCTTGACGAGGAGCTTAAATTAAGCTATGTGGATCGGCAGGTTCCACCGCAAATAGGTATACTCGATCCACCTTATATGTGCAAATATGAGATTTAAGTTTCGACCCGTATTTGCTAACAGTGGTATCAGAGCCATTATGGCTCGTTCGCGCCTATTTGATGTGTTTGAGTTTGATAACACGTGACATTTGATTTTTATTTAAAAAAATTCGAATCTGTATTTCTGTTTTTACATATGCAATATTGGTGTCAAATTGTAGATCTCGCAAAGACGATTAATTTGATATACTATGCAAGCAAAACGGATTTGAAATGAAGAAGTTATGGCGATTTAAAGTTTTTGAGATAAAAACATAAAAACTGCCTCGATATGCGTGTGCAGTTTGAACATATAAAAACCTACTTTGCGTCTTTGCCTTTGATTTGAATGGGCCGATTGAGTGCAAGGTTTGGGGTGCTTTTATACAGTAGGTTTATTGCCTCTTTTTTTTTTTTTTTTTTTTTTTTTTTAAGCTCGCGCTGGTGTTATTGCTGTAAACCGCGGGATGTGCACGCACGATATTTTTAATAATTAAAAGAACAATTATGTTCGACCCCCAATCTACTAATAACGATCTCTCCCGAATCGAACCCACACGATGCTATTTGTGATGAGTTCCCACCAAATCTTCACTGACACTCGCATATGCCCTTGGGAGCAATTTGATGGAGAAGGATATGAACCCCTGACCTCCACCCCACAAACAATTTGATGGAGCAGGATTTGAACCCCGACCTCCATCCCACAATTGATTGTGGTGGCCAGGGGGCTAAGCCACCCGGTTGGTTTATTGCCTCTTGTGTACGCTGGTGTTAGCGTTGATATTTTAATAATTAAAAAAAAAAAAAAATAGGCGCTAATGTGGCGATCTTTGGTATTTGTGGTGGTGCCGACATGGCGCAAATATGTGCCGCCAAGTGGCACTTGACGTGGCGCGTAGCCTAATTGGTGTATTCATTTGATATTAAAAATTTATGGAATGTGGTTTAGAATAGATTTGAATTCTAGACCTTTTGATTTATCATATTAATGTCTACCATTGGAATAAAATGTTTTTTTTATTATCCCAACATGTTTTCTATTTATGTAGAAGTTGGATAAATAAGTTTTTTTTTTACGCGTTGGGACGCTTGCAAAATTATCTTTTGTGCATTTTCTTTTGTTATAGTATTAATGCATGAAAGAATATTTTGCGCAATTTAGTACTTGCAAAAATTATTTTTGCGCATGAGAATGCGTGCAAAATTATTATTGTGCAATATGATGAATGAAGAAAATAATAAATATTACTTGGATCCAGAATAAAATTTTTAGATCAGTACCTAATTGTTTGCGCAATTTGTTGAAATGTGTTTTTAGACCAAACTCACCAACTTTTGTTTAGCCAATTTAGCATGAAAATAGACAAAGTATCCACTATTGTCGCGACTTGGACGCGGACAATATTTTTGTGGATTAAAGAAAGAATTTGCGCTTTATTTGTTTAAGCCGCAAATGTGAGAACTTAATTGCTTGAAAAAATCGCAGTTGAGATGCCGATGATATACTTATGGATCAAGAATTAATTTTGCGCTTTAATTTGTTTAAGCCGCAAATTTAATAAAAAAAGTTTAAGCGCTATTTTTGGAATATCATGAGTTTATTCCCGAGTAAAAACTCTAGTTATCCAAATTAAGCTATTTGAGTTGAATTAAGGATGTTAGTTACTTATGTGTAATATTAATGAAAATCGCTAATCTAGAGGTTGATTATAAAAAGTTGAGAAATACACAAGTGTGTGCACTTGTCGCTTGTGCTGACCGACATAAACCAACTCGGGTGAATATTAGAACAAGCATAATGTAGCTTGACAAGAGCAAAAACTAAAACTAGAACTATAGATTGATCCATAAAGTGACAATAAGTCGTGTCACCTTATTGAATGAGGCAATTAAGTATCAACAAATATTAAGTGCACTTATGAGATTTGTAACTTCGCTCATAGTTGTATTGAGATGAAGTTTGACTATTTATTTGCTCTCTTAATTTTTCGCTAATATTTCCAAATCTCTCCATGGGTGGATTGTAGATATTGGTTGACTTAGCATGTGGTTTTGATATTGAGCAAATGTGTATGACTATTATCGGGTTTTGCAGCTATAGAGCGCACAAGAGGAGGCTAAAAAGAGTCACCTCAAGCTCCACAGTTGGTGTGAGCAACTTGATGTGCGGATAAAGTCTTACTTGGATAAATGCACTTGTAAGATATTTGTTGAGTGAGAAGACTTGTCTATCTTTTCTTTGCGATGCTTGGCTTTAGATAGTATTTCTTTTAGATCTTCTAATGATATCGTGGTACGTGAGGTTAGGAGGACGATCAGATATTAGCTCGAGGAGGCTTTATTGTCTAGCTCGCTAAGGTCAATCTCTCTCTCCATTATTTTTTTCAAGCGGGATAAGCCTCGAATGAAAGCCGACTATTTTTTCCTTTAAAGCTAAGTCCACTAAATTGAGTGCGGACTTATGACTCATGAGGCACAAAATTAACGCATTATATTTTCTTTCATTGCTATTTACGCTATAAATTAGTACATTCTCACTCTCATTAGTTAGAAGCACCAAATTGCTTTGAGTGATTCTTAACAGGATGAAGATGTACTAATAGGGAGCGAAATAGTGTGTCTAGTTAGTTTGGACACACAATTGAAGGAATAAACTTGCAAGTTGAATGATGGTTCCAAATACTTTCCAAATATGTGAGCTTGCGAAGAAGGGACAATCACTTTGAAATGGTTAGATTTATGATGGCGCAAATTGATTTTTGTATCTTGTTCTTGTCGCTATATCATAAAATTTGTGTCTCCAAATGATTCTTCAACTTTGTATGAGCTTTAGTTTGGTAACAAGCCCAAATTAGTGGGTTTGTGCCTTTGTAAGTTCGAGAAAATGTGTTCTCACGTGGAGAATCAAGTCGCACGATTTAGGTTTCCCTTCAAAGGGATTTCTTGAGCACATGTGAAGTCTAAAGAGATCTTAAAACTATACGAGTTGCAAGATCCTTAGCAGGCGCTCGTTTCTCTAGCGAGGATGTTGTATTTATACTCATCTAGTAATCGCTGGGATAGTGGGAGCGACGCTAAGTCAGTGGGAGCTAGTGTCTCACACGCAAAGGATTCTCAAATTCCACGAGTAAAATGAGTGAATATGAAATATTCCCCATCATCTATATGAGATTGAGTGGGTATCCTTCACAATTACTTTTGTGGATGTTGATGAGTCGATAGAATATGTGACTTTACCTGATGCCCTAAGTGGATAGTTGTTGCGAAGGAAAAGATGAGTGGAATGACTAAGAATAAAGTCTAAGAGCTTGTTAATCTTCTGTCTAGATGCAAGACCATTTGAAACATGTGGTTTCAGAAGGTCAAGTGCAATATAGATGGGTTGATTAACATGTGTGTAGCTCGACTAAGGACGAAATATTTACGCCTTTTAGAAGAGCGTAAATTATTTTTTGAGATGTTCTCCCTGAGTGGTGAGATTGCCTCGATTAAGCCGATAAGTTATCTATTATTGCCACTTTCATCTAGTGTTGTCTTGGATGATTGATGTTGACATAGTTCATGAAAGTTGAATAAGGAGATCTGTGTGGATCACCCGATGAATTCAACAAGGAGTAAGAGCGCATTGATTGCTGATCAAGAAGCTCCAGTTGTGACTTGAGTCATCATTGATTTCATCGAGCTATCATTTTGATACGCCTACGATGGTCAATTAATACACTGAACATATGTAAGAGTTGTATCTCATTGTATATGGCAAAAATGTGATGATTGGAAAGAACATGGAGTTATCGCCACTTAGTGTTGGCTGATTTTACACTTCATGGTCAAAGATTATATTCTTAGTCAAGAAACGATATCTTCGGAAGATGAAAAGAAATGCTAGCTAATTTAAGTAAACATTGTCGAATGTTTGATGTGCGCTATGTGCGTACTAGTAAGTCTTGTACTTAGCAGTGTGATTGGTGAGTGGATATCGGTGATCCATGCGCTATTATGATGCCGATGTGGATATTTAGATATCTTAAAAGATTGGTCTATGATTTGCTAGAGGCAAATTTGGCATCATGAAATGATGTGCATTGCGTGCACATTCATGATGTATTTTGTTGTCTTGTGATAGTAAAACTGCTTTGGTGTATGGTTTGGGCGCCAAACATGGATGATAGACCAAATATATTTACTCGAGGCTTTACTTCACTTAAGAATTTTTGCATAGTTAATATTGTTCTCGGGCATACTTCTACGAGCGGTGTGGGGCGCTCATCCCTTTTATGAGCCTTTTTTTGGAGATATGCCCCAAAGGCATGTGAGTTATTAGGGATTAAGTAGAATTGGTTATGTGGCCTTTGAGAACATATTGTGATTAATGAGATATGTTGGATTCTCATTATGTGTTTGTACTGAATTTGTGAGTTGTCACCAGGCTTTGATTGCCCTCTCACATGGGCAATCGCCCGGCGCTAAGAGAGCGAGCAGATGAGACTTAAAAGATTGTGTCGCATAAGGAGGTTTGCGAATGATCGCCTTCACACTGGAGCAGTGAGGAAGGTTATTAAGTATAATTAACAGTCGCCTTAACTAGAGGTTAAGATGAGATCCGAGTTGATCGATTATGAAGTATGTCCAAACTTCATAAAAGCCTTTTAGAGCCAAATGTGCGAGCTATCGTGATGACACTTTGGGAGTGACTACGAGTAGTACGCAGGTCGGGCGCTTGAATAGCGACGGACTAAAGATTTGTATGATGTCTAGAGCGTGACATGCCTAAATTGAGTGGGAGCTCCATCATAACATGTATTCATACTACATGTGCTTTGGCGACCACCTATGGGAAGTGACTTGAATGGGTCCCCGCTTTGTCACCGTGTGAGCCCATATTATTTTTTTGTACCCTTTGGGACTTTGGACCTTGTCATGAGGTGTAAGCTTGATGACGCTACTTTAGCATGTATCCAATGGCCATGTGTGATTCTTGGCCCGGCATGTCTAGGAAAAAGTCAAGACCAAGCTAATTGACATGTGGGGCCGAGAAAGAATTAAGTTGATAACACACTTATATTCTATGATTCATAGCCTTGCGCGACTATGTCGAAATGTGTTTGACTAGTCATGAATATAGAAACATATTTGAGTGAGTCGAGCATGCTCTATTTATTTCATTGAGGGATCTAGAGATGCTTGATCGGGTGCGATCGCTTGGTTTGGGGTACATAGCGGGTTATTGAGTTGAAGGGTTATGTTAGTTTGGTGATGACTTAATATAACTCTCCTCAACTATTTTTTTTCTCGCTTGGTCGCACGCCTTATTCCCCTGTATAAAAGAAGGGTCGTGTGAGATGATAATATTATAATGTGATTCGAATGAGTTGGATCGGATATGTATGAGTGGGAGATATTGAGATTACATCCATATCTTTTAGATAAGGAAATATATTGGGGATCCTAATTGATTAGCATGCATCTTGAGATTGCATCTAATATGGAAAGATCCTATTATAATAGGGATTGAGATATATCGTTTTATTCTCTTCCTATATTATTAGTAGTAGAGAGACATTAGACGTCTCCTACGGAATATCGAAATCTCTCTCCTAAAATTTCTCTCTACGGTTTTTTTCTTTGAAGCATCACCAATGTTCTCCGAGGATTTAAGGTGTGCACATCAAAGTAAATAATTCTAGTAATTATTTACACCAACAAGAAAAGGCGGCTCGTGATCTTGTTCGTGGTTCAATCAATCTATGGGGTTTGTTCGTTGCTCGCGATTCAATCAAGAGGAGGCTTTGTAGATGGCTTAATCATGGATCAAACCGGTGCTTGTAGACAAGCTTTACTCTCGCTATGTGGATCGACGGTTCGCTGCAAATAGGTATACTCGATCCACCTTATATGTGCAAATATCGATTTAAGTTTCGACCGTGTTTGCTAACAACTTATAATCATACAATGCATTTAAAGTGGTATCGAAATGCGGGTCTATCTTTCCTATGAAGAGACTTGCTAAATGGTTTTAAAAAAAAATGGGTCTTGAATTTTTACAAGGATGAATATTTTCAAGTAAAATGAAAACAAAAAAGAAGTCGACTTCCCTTCTTTCCCTTTTCACCAAAGCGGATAACACCCTTTCATGGGTGCTACTTTCAAAAATACTTTCTCTCCTACGTCGAATCGCAGATCTTTTCTCCGTCTGCCGGCATATGATTTCTCGCCATCTCCGGGCTATTTTGATTCTCGTCCCGAATCTTCCCTATCATCTCAGACTGCCTGCTCCACCACCTGGTCCCAAAATCTTCTTTTCTCCCACTTCGCTCCAATACAACGATCTACACTTTCGCCATACAAGGCCTCGTATGGTGCCATTCCAATTGTTGATTGGTAGCTATTGTTGTAGGTAAACTCGACTAAAGGGAGGATCGTCTCCAACCGTCCCCCATGTCAAGAACGCATGCCCTCAGCATATCTTCTAATGTTTGTATCGTCCTTTCTGACTGTCCATCTGACTGAGGATGGTAAGCCGTACTAAAACTCAATTTCGTGCCTAAAGCGTTTTGGAGACTTTTCCAGAACTTTGAGGTGAATCGGGTGTCTCTGTCTGACACAATTGACACCGGGACCCCATGTAATCGCACTATCTCCTTGATATAGATCTTCGCATACTGATCCATTGTAAAGGTCATCTTGACTGGTAGAAAATGCGCGGATTTGGTTAGTCTGTCCACGACTACCCATATTGCACTATTTCCCTTGGCTGAGCGCGACAGTCCAACCACGAAATCCATCGTTATGTGCTCCCATTTCCATTCTGGGATTTCTAGGGGCTTGAGTAATCCAGACGGTCTCTGGTGTTCAACTTTCACTTGTTGGCAGGTCAAACACCTCTCTACGAACAGTCCAATGTCCCTCTTCATGCTTCTCCACCAGAATACTTCCCTCAAGTCCCTATACATCTTTGTGCTCCCAGGGTGTGCCGCGTATATGGCGCACAATGAGCTTCTTCTAGGATTTCTCTCCTAAGGCTCTCATCCTTAGGAATACATAACCTCCCTTCATAAGTCGAACACCATCATTTGCCAAAAGCGAAGCCCTTAATGCTCCCACTTGGGCTCGCCTCTCATTTTACTTAGAAATTTATCTCGAGGTTGGGTCTCCTCGACCTGTCTCGTAGTGTTGGGTGTACCACCAACGTTGCTAGAACAACTTCCATACTCTTAGGTGGTGTTATCACGTCGATTCTCATTCGCAAACTCATCCACCAACTGTTTTTGTTCGTTATCGGACTCGATACCTCACATCGGGTCTTGCGGCTTACGCATCGACTGTTTGCCTTATTTTTAGCTTCACCGCAAGTGTACGGTGTAGTTTATAGAATAGGGTAAGCAAGGTCGTATCCACGAGACTAATAAATTAATGCGCTAAGTATTGAACTAAGATAGCCTTATTTTTATTTAGACGATCGAAATTGAATGATTGTTGTGGAAGAAAAGATAAGAATAACCACAAAAACACAAGATGAAAATAATAGTGAAATTATCAAGGAAATGAAATGGATTCCCGGGTTATGGTTTCAATTAATATTCCTCTTGTTTTACGATTTAATCAAAGCCAAAGTTATTATCAATACACCTATAAGACGATCACAACGGTATTTTATCCTCCCTCTTGAGATGTATATAAAGTGTAGATTGAAATATCTATGCTAGTATCTCTACTCAACATAAGATACACAACTCCCAAATGCACAAAAGATCAAATATCCTCACAAATATTCACAAACCTCTCGATTATGCAAATATTCATGTCAAGTACTCAAGATCTAATATTGAAACTCATCTCTCGAATTATGAATCAATATATCAAACAAGTTAAATCATTGGCCAAATGATAAAACAAGAATAAGAACAAAGTACTCAAATAGGCTTCAAGACAATAACTTCAACTAAGATTAAAACATTCAACAAGAGTTCAATTAATCTACTTCCAAAACCCGGAAATCACAAGAAGTTTATCTACTCATTATAAATAAACAACTCATAGACAAATTGTTCATATTCATGACAAGCTAAAATGAAAGATTAAAGCACAAAGAATGAGAAAACTTAGGGAAATGGATAATCTCTCGATTAATCTTCAATCCTCAAGCTCCGATTTGACCCGATTCTTCCCTTGGTTCTTCCTTGATGAAGTTGATGTATTTCTTGTGTTCTTGGGTGTATTCCCACCTTTCCTTCATACCCTAGATCAAGGCTTCCATGTATCTATTTATAGCCCCTCAAAAGTTCAAGAAAAGGTGGAGGAACATAGAAATTCCGCCCGTAGCTGCGGCGCCCAACCATGTCATACGCACAAAAACCCCGCCCGGGCCAGAATGCAGCGGCGTTAAGCTAGCCCCCGCTTAACCAAGAAAAACACCGTCGCCCTATATCGGGCGCTGCAGCGCTCGACCGGTGTTTTCACCCACCAAATGTCCGAATTTGATTTTGAGCCCTTCATCAAAGTTGTAGCCCTATCTCTTAGCTTTCCATAGCCACTTGAATCATCTCAATATCAATTTTTTAGAGAGAGTTATGGCCAAAATACGAAACGCTGCCAGAATAGAAATTTCAAACGCGTTTGGGCGTTTCTTCAAATCAATCTCTCGTTGTTTGCTTGTTTGTACTTGTTTTGATACACAATTAGTTAATATGACTATAAACTCAATATAATTGGCTCTCAACATGGCTTGGCCCCTCAAATGACTCAAAATACTAAAAAATAACACAAAACTCAAGTCTAGGAAGCCCAAATCAATGTTATAAAACCAAGTGAACACGACCACGTTAAATTTTTACCCTGGATGGTAGTGTATGGTACACCATAGTCCTTGACTAACTCTAGCCATCTCCTCTACCTCATATTCAACTCCTTTTGAGTGAAAAGATATTTTAGACTCTTATGGTCCGTGTATATCTCACACCTTCCCCCATACAAATAGTGGCGCCATATTTTCAATGCATGAACCACCGCAGCTAACTCCAAATCGTGTGTGGGATAATTCATCTCATGCGGCTTGAGCTACCTTGAGGCATAAGCAACCACCTTGCCGTGTTGCATCAAAAGACATCCTCCCTTGTTTTGACGCGTCACTAAAGATAACGAATTCCTTCATGGGGTCAGGAATTGTTAATACCGGTGCGGAGGTCAGTCTTTGCTTTAACTCTTGGAAGCTTTCCTCGCACTCCTCGACCCATTCAAACTTCTCTCCTTTTCTGGTTAAACGCGTCATAGGTGCGGCTAATTTTGAGAAACCCTCAATGAATCTTCGATAATAGCCCGCCAACCCTAGAAAAACTCTGCGTTTCATTCGCATTTGTCGGGGCTTTCCACTCGTTGTTCGCCTCAACCTTGTTCGGATCAACCTCGATCCCCGAGCAGATCACCACATGCCCAAGAAACACGACTCTGTCCAACCAAAATTCACATTTCTTGAACTTCGCATACAACTTCTCCTTGCGGCGTCTCTAACACTATCCTCAAGTGTTCTTCGTGTTGTTCCTTACTCTTTGAAAATACCAATATATCGTCGATGAAGACTATGACGAATTTATCCAAAAAGGATGGAACACCCTATTCATCAAGTCCATAAACACTCGTTGGGGCATTGCTCAAACCAAACGGCATTACAACAAACTCGTGAGTGTGCGTAGCGCGTCCTAAACGCCGTCTTTGGGATATCACTATCCTTAATCCTTAGTTGGTGATACCCGGACCTCAAGTCGATCTTAGAAAATGTGCTTGCGCCTCTCGATTCGGGCGTAGGCTTGCCACGAACTTCTTTTGCCTTTTTCCGGTCCGTATCAACCAAATGGGTGGCATAGCGAGATAATCGATTGAACTTACGCTCGTAGTCGAGCAACGACATGTTTCCTTGCGTTAGATCCGAAATTCCTCTCTTTTTGTCCCTATATGTCCGGGGAAGAATTGTTGGATCACGAGGTTCTTGAATTCATCCCAAGTCATTGCCTCCCTCTCGCTCGTTTGTTATGGTGCGGCGATGAGAATCCCACCAATGTCTAGCATCTTGTTTGAGTTGGAAGATGGCGCAAGAGACTCGGTGCGCATCCGTGCATGCAATCAAATCAAATATGCCCTCCAGCCTCCAATCCATTCTTCCACTACGAAGGGGTCCTCTCGCCCAATGAGGTGGGGGCGGCCTATAACGCCGAAATTGTTCCACGACTTGCGAGGTATTGTCGGTAATTGTTGGGTGATTATGGCCATTCTGAGTGTTGGACATGTTTTTCTGAACTAGCCCTTGCACGATTGTGGTCAAGTTAGCCACAAGGTTCTCCAAGTTGCCTTGATTTGGGAGATCTCTCCTAGGTGGGGCCATCCTATAACCAATGAAACAAGACATCGCTTAAATTCCATAAAAGTTCATAACTTAGGCAAAAGGAGCAATTAACCTCAAATCAACGAGTACATGCTATGTCCTATATTAGGTCCCTATCATTTCCCTTTAGGAAAAAAAAATACACAATTATACATAAACATCTTTTGAAAAAAAAAAAAACTGCAGACTTGTACAGATACAAATTTCGATTCCTATTTTATTTTTGGATTTTTTTTCCGATTTTTTTGATTTTTTTTTGAAAAAAATTGCGGATCTGTCTGCTTATAAATTTCGTTTTTTTTTGAGTTTTCAAAGAAAATTATAAATACTATCGTAGGCCAGAAAAAAAATAAACCTTAAAGAAAATATTTTATTCATCAACTTCATAATATAACAATCAACTTTGAAATAATAAAAGGGAAATGAAATAAGCAATCTACTAGGGTTGGACAAAGTCCATCTTATTCATGCATATCTATATATTCTAAACCAAAATAAATAACTTAATCATCCATGTAGTAGTCATCCTCTTGGGTCCTCTTCCGATCCTCTTCTTCTTCGAGTCTTCTTCCTCTTTATCCTCATCTAGCAAGTGAATCTATCCACTTACCATATAATATGGCAAAAATGCCCCATAGTTGATCTTAAGTTTGTCTTAGCCTCATCATACCTCAACAAATCAACATATAATTTCTCTGCTTCCAATCTCCATTCCGAGTCGACTGACGGTCAGCCTCCTCTAGTAGCTTGGAACTCACTAGAGCCCCAACAACATCCCTAATCTTGTACCATTCCCGATGCATCCTTGTAACATAAGCCCCTATGCATTCACCTTCTTCCCATTCACAATTCAAATACCTCTCCATATCAATCTCTAGCGGGTATCCCTTCCAACTATTAGTGTTCTTCCTAATAGCTAGCATGATTCTCTTCATCTCTTGATTTTGGGATACTTAGCGTTTTGTTCATTTCAAATAAAACATTATCGTATCATTGTTAATATAATTGTTATCATAACATGTTTGAGTATAGCGAACATGAAATTTACTATGTACTTGATAATACCTTTTCTCTTGAGCTCCAATATCTCCCACTCATACATATTTGATCCGACTCATTCAATCACATTATAATATTCTCATCTCACGTCCCTTCTTTCATACAGGAATAAGGCGTGCGACCAAGCGAGAGAAAATAGGTGAGGAGAGTTATATTAAGTCATCACCAAACTAACATAACCCTTCAACTCAATAACTCGCTATGTACCCCAAACCAAGTGATCGCACCCATCAAGCATCTAGATCCCTCAATGAAATAAATAGAGCATGCTCGACTCACTCAAATATGTTTCTATATTCATGACTAGTCAAAATATTTCGACATAGTCGCCCGGGCTATGAATCATAGAACATAAGTGCGTTATCAACTTAATTCTTCCTCGGCCCCACATGCCAATTAGCTTGGTCTTGATGACTTTCCTAGACATGCTCGACACATACCGAATCACACATGGCCATTGGATACATGCTAAAGTAGCGTCATCAAGCTTACACCTCATGACAAGGTCCAAAGTCCCAAAGGGTACAAAAAAATAATACGGGCTCACACAACACGGGGGGACCCATTCAAATCACTTTCCCACATGGCGGTCGCCTCAAAGCACATGTAGTATGAATACATGCTATGATTGAGCTCCCACTCAATTTAGGCATATCACGCTCTAGACATCATTCAAATCTTAGTCAAGTCGCTATTCAAGCGCCCGACCTGTGTACTACTCGTAGTCACTTTCAAAGTGTCATACGATAGCTCGCACATTTGGCTACAAATATGCTTTTATGAAGTTTGGACATACTTCATAATCGATCAACTCGGATCTCATCTTAACCTCTAGTTAAGGCGACTGTTAATTATACTTAATAACCTTCCTCACTGCTCTAGTGCGAAGGCGATCATTCGCAAACCTCCTTATGCAACACAATCTTTAAGTCTCATCCTGCTCGCTCTCTTAGCGCCAGGGCGATTGCCCGTGTGAGAGGGCCAATCAAAGCCTGGTGACAACTCACAAGTTCAGTACCAAACACATAATGAGAATTCAACATCTCTCATTAATCACAATATGTTCTCAATGGCCACACAAACAATTCTACTTAATCCTTAATGACTCACATGCCTTTGGAGCATATCTCCAAACAAAGGCTCATAAAAGGGATGAGCGCCCACACCGCTCGTAAGTATGCCTGAGAACAATATTAACTATGCGCAAAAACTCTTAAGTGAAGTAAAGCCTCGAGTAAATATATTTGGTCTACCATCCATATTTGGCGCCCAAACCATATACCAAAGCAGCTTTACTATCACAAAATACATCATGAATGTGTGCGCGATGCGCATCATTTCATGATGCCAAATTTGCCTCTAGCAAATCATAGACCAATCTTTTAAGATATCTAAATATCCACATGTCGGCATCATAATAGCGCATGGATCACTTCGATATCCACTCACCAATCACACTGCTAAGTACAAGACTTATTGAGTACGCACATAGCGCACATCAAACATTCGACAATGTTTACTTAAATTGACCCGAACTCAGCGGCGTAGCCAGCTGACTCTATTACCCCACCGAATTTTTTCCCCCCTAACCCAATAATTGTTTTCCCATTAAAAATACATATAATTTTTTTTTTATTTTTTTACCTTAGAAAAAATGAAAAATATTTGGGGGGAGGGGCAGGTAGGCCTCCTAGATCCGCCCCTGCCCGAACTCAATCTTCATACGAGTGTGTGTTTCCTCTTATACCCCAAAATGTGATTGTCTATCAAATTTTCCAGAGAATATATTATTTACTCAATATCACTTTTTTTTACACCAATAACATTCATTCACTTAAAAAAAACCCATTATAACACATTTTCTGACAAATTCCTCTATCACCACTCACATATTTATAACAACAATTATATATATCCAATCATTATTTTCATATTACTATATCACATCAACTTTCATCTTTATGTTTTCATCTCATATCAAATCACATTCTCAAAACTTATTATTATTCTTGCACAAAAAAAAAAACATCGCTTAATTTTCAATATAAACGAATATCCAATCGCGCTCTGAAACTAGAAATGGCTAGGGGTGGCAAATGTTTCGTGTCTGGTCGTTATCGGGTCGGCACAATAACGACACAATAAGCCCAAACACGAACATTCACGATAAGCTTAACGAGTCTGGAATTTAAACTCAAATACAACACATTAAAAACATGAAATATACGGCACGACACGATAATCAAACTTGTCAAATTTATTTAGTTAAACATATTTGACCGTTAAGCCCATTAACAAACAAAACTTATAATTTTTTTTATATTATTTATATTTGATACTCAAAATATATTTTAATAAATTATCAATAAAAATAGTCAAGTAAAAATAATCAATTACTAGTAAATTATTCATATAAATAATCTATTACAAATAATTTAAAAATTATCGTGTCTTATCATGTTTATCATGTCAGCCCGATATTAGTCTAATTTTTATCGTGTCTTATTATGTTTATCATGTCAGCCCGATATTAGTCTAATTTTTATCGTGTTTTATCATGTCAGCCCGATAAAGACCCAAACCCAATAAACCCCCAGCCTAAATCCTATAATTTCGTGTCATGTTCGTGTCAGTCAATCGTCGACTCAAATTACCACCCCCAAACGGCACCAACTACGTGACTAACAATTACAAGTACTAGTCCATGGCTCCTTTACCTCCCCCAACATTTACTCAAATACATTAAAAGAAACAAAAAAACCATAAATTCAAAACACAACAAAAAGCAACACTCCGAAAAATATCCCAAAAAAAAAAATGGAGGTACAGAGAGTGCAATCCATCGCTTCCTTATCCAAACACGCAAACACAATCCCTTCCGAATTCATCCGATCGGAAAACGAGCAGCCGGCGGCGACCACCGTGCACGGGGCGGTCCTGGCGGTTCCGGTGATAAATATCGGCGGCGACTCGGACGAAAAAGAGATTATCGAGCTGATAAGCGAAGCGAGCAGGGATTGGGGATATTCCAAGTGGTGAACCATGGTATCCCTGATGAAATTATATCCAAATTGCAAAAAGTTGGGAGAGATTTTTTGAGCTACCAAAAGAAGAGAAAGAGATTATTGCAAAAACTAATGAATCTGGGATTGAAGGGTATGGTACAAATTTGCAGAAAGAGATTGAGGGTAAAAAGGGGTTGATCATTTGTTTCATAAGATATGGCCAATTTCTGCAATTAACTATAAGTTTTGGCCCAAGAATCCACATTCTTACAGGTGAGATTAATTTTCATTCAATTTTTTTGTTGTTGTTGTTGTTGTTGTATACATGATGGTAGTACGTAGAGCTGTAAAAACTAATCTGACCCGGTATGATCAATTGAGCTGCAATTTTATAGGCCCGAAAAGAATGGATCCATATGGTCCGAAATATCAGGTCATCCCGTGTATTTTACTTTAATTTCTAAGGTATGAGTCGAGTTGGGCTCTAAAAATGATGACCCGAGCCAACTAGATCTTTCTTTTTTGGCTTGGTGGGCAACACCTACCCACCTATTTGATAAGATTTCTACGTGATAGGTTAAATTGTATTAGTGGTCTCAAAAGCTTATTACGTAAAAATCACATTTTGCAAAATAGAAAGGGACAATTAAAAAAACTTCCTGAGGTTCAGGCTAATTACAAAAAGACCTAAATATTTTTGAAAATTGCGAAAAAGCCATTGAGGTTGACTGCTTTTTACATTTTTTTCCTTAATAAACAAAAAAAATATTTTTAAAACACCCCTGATACTTACACATATATTACAATTACTCCTTAAATTTAAGATATAAGCAAATTTGAGGAGCTTTTTGTAATTTTGAAATATCTCCTGATTCTTTGTTATTATTCCAAACCTGAGGGAGGTTTTTGTAACTATCCCAAATAGAAAACCTACGATTAAGAAACATTAATTGCGAATGAGTCATTTTTCACTGGAACTGAAAACTAAATATTTTTCGGAAAAATCATGTCACCAGCACGTGAACCCCACAATTTTTTTGTCGATTTTGCAATTTTCGGAGAAAAAACGACTCAATTCGAGAGGTTTTTTAATGATTTTATGTTTATTGAAATATATGACTTTTCTAGGACATTTTGCCACTAATAAATGAATATTTTGGTTGGGTAAATTGCAAAAAATTACCTTGAGGTTTAACCCAATTATAAAAAAGGAAACTAATTATCTTTTAAAATTTAAAACACTCTCTTTATGTATTACATAACCCTATTGAAGTTTATGTGTATATTACAAAATACAAATATTCACTTCAATAGGTGTAATTTCTAAATCGAATACAAACATCACTTGGGTATTTGTAATTTTCAAAGATAACTGATACATTCTTTTTTTTTTTTTGGTAATTAGCTTAATTTTTTTAGTGCAATGTTTGTCTTTCACACTTTTTATTATACAAAAAATTTGATATTAGTAGCAAAATATGGCAGAAAAGCAACCGAAGAGTATGGGCAGAGGCTTCTAGAAGTATCGAATAAGTTGTTAAAGTGGTTGTCACTAGGATTAGAGCTGGACGAGCAAGAACTTAAGGTGGCTATGGGTGGTGAAGAAACTGTTTTTCTAATGAAAATAAACTATTATCCGCCGTGTCCCCGCCCAGACCTCGCCCTCGGAGTGGTGGCCCACACTGACATGTCGGCCGTCACCGTCCTCGTGCCGAATGAAGTTCAAGGTCTCCAAGTTTTCAGAGATGAGCATTGGTATGATGTTGAGTACATTCCTAATGCTCTCATCATACACATTGGGGATCAAATTGAGGTACTTAAAAGTTTTTTTGTTGTCTTCAAGATGCATATTAGTAAGGGATAATTAATAAAAAAGAAAATCTTGAGGTTTGGGCCAATTACAAAAAATCCAAAAATTTTTGGAACTTATAAAAATTGTCTTAAATTTAGGGGCAACTGTAACATTTATATTGGTGGGCCAAACTGGCCACTTACATTTTGTGAAATGGAGAAATAGCAATGTTTTCAAATATGTATTTTAGCAATTTTGGACTAAAACTGATACCATTACCTTCTTGTATTCTTTTCGTGAGTTTGCCATTTTTCAAGAAATATTGTGGTTCATTTCTCTGTTCTGAGGCGTGTTTCTCGGTACCAAGAAACATGTTTCGTACCAAGTTCCCGAAATGAAAAAGGGCAAAATGGACAATTGAACTTAAAAATGCCTAAAAAACATATTTTTGAGAAACATGGCTAAAAAACACTTTCGCTATGGAGAGGTAGCCAATAGTCTGAGGGCTTATTTTACATAAATGCGGAGGGGTTTTTTGAAATAATTTTTGTTTATGAATGGAGAAAATGTAAAACAGAATCAAACATCAAGGAGTTTTTTTAAATTTTCAAAAACCTCATGGGTCTTTTTGTATTTAGCCCAAACCTCATGGGTCTTTTTGTAATTACCCCTATTAGTAAACTTGTTAAGTTTGTTTGGCAAGAAGATTATTACACTCTCTTTGTATTGACAGATTCTAAGCAATGGAACATATAAGGCTGTGTTTCATAGAACTACAGTAAACAAGGATAATACAAGGATGTCATGGCCTGTTTTTTTGGAGCCACCACCAGAGTTTGAAATTGGGCCTATTCCAAAGCTTGTGAATGAACAAAGCCCACCAAAATATAAGACCAAGAAATATAAAGATTATGTTTACTGCAAGCTTAACAAGCTTCCCCAGTAATAATAAGCTCAGCTGGATATTGCTTAGTGATATAATTTGGATATTATGTATTGGAAGTATCCAGAATAAAAAAAGTTGGCACCAAATGTCTGAGATTATTATCCATGCCAAATATATATGAAGCAAGATTTTAATACTTTTGTTTCATCAGAGCAGCAATTTAGTCCATAAAAAGGTGTTATTTACAAAAACTACACCCGAAATTTAACTGAATTACAAAAATAATTCAGCTTCTTTTAAATTTACAAATACCCCTCTTTACGTAAATTGGAAGGCCAAAGTCCTGGTAAAAGACATGTTACGTACGCCCTTTGACAACTCGGACTAAAATCGGATGACCAGGAGTCAATGTCGGCCAATGAGACGATGGGTAAAAAGTTTCATTGTCACGAGGAAAAAGCCCGGATCACCAACAAAGACCTCTAAATGACCGCCGTGATAAGGAGGTAAGGCTGCAAAGACAGCCAAGAGGTTTTCGTAGAAGCAACCACCCTTGAGAAAGTGCGTAATAGGTCACTAATCTGAGTTGTCTTGCGACAAAGATGAACGGGGCTAAGTGATTTGGGATGTAAAAGTACGTCGGATGCCAATATGTCGCCTTTAGGCCCGTAGCTATCCCCTTAGTTTTTAGGGTAGGTTAGTTACATATATTACACTTGAAATTTAGCCCAAATCACAAAAAAAAAAAATCAGTTGCCTCTCAAAATTACAAATAACCCCTAAATGTTTTACAAGCATTCCCGTAAGATTTGTATTTACTTAACAAATACGCCTTTGAAGGGCGAAATTTATAAAACAGAAATAGATATCAAGGAGTATTTGTAATTTTGAAATATAGTTGGTTTCTTGTGTAACTAGACTTGACCACAAAGGTGATTTTTGTAACGAACCCTCGTTTATAAGACCTAGCACGCCTGGTATTTCGCCACCACCCTCTTCCATCCTAAGACAGGGACCTTTCTGCAATAAGACGCATCATCATTGTCATCAGAATGTTCGTTAACTCTTGACAGATCCGGTTACAAGTCCCATGCACGAATACTGCTGGATCAAGAGTCAATGCAAGAATGTTTTTGCAGCAACTTAGAAAATCCAATGAAGCCCAGTGATCTTGTCTAATTATATCCCCTGGCCCAAACTGGTACAGAGTATATAAGAGTTCCCAAAACAAAGGAGATCAAAAATGTAATTGTTGCATAAGCATACGCCCTCCATGGATGCTTGCTTTCTCGCATCGCATGAAACTCAGCAACGAAAGTTGATACCGTACTCAGACAACCGAGTAGCCCAAATTGAATCCCCGACGCCACAGTATCACAGTTCTTAGTATTAACCTATAACAAAAAAGATGACTTGGTATTAGCGGATACAGAAACTTCGTCTAATTATAAAAACTACCCGGAGGTTTAGCCTAATTACCAAAAAAATATTATATTTCAAAATTACAAATACTCCCTTAAGGTATTACAAACACGCCATTCAGATTTGTATTTACTCAGGGGATACAAAAAAACAAAAAACTGAGATTTGGGCTAATTAAAAAAAAGAAAACCTCAGATTTGATTATGTCTTAAACTTAAGGGGTTTTCTGCAATTTTCAAAAACCTCTAGGTTGTATTGTAATTAGCAGGGGCGTTTTTGTATTATCCCTTTACTTAATAAATACACCTCTCTTAAAGGTGTAATTTATAGAATAGAAACAAATATAAGAGCGTATTTGTAACTTTGAAAGATACCGGGTCTTTTTGCAGTTAGACTGAACCTCAAGCGTATTTATCCAACAAAAACAACTATACGGGATCCTTACCGCTTTCTTAAGTGTGGCCAGGGCAGCCATTACACAAGCTGCAAGAACATTGGCAGCAAGAGTCCCAAACGGCATCCATTTAAGCACGCCGTTTTTCCCAAGCCACGCCCGTTAAGACGAGCTAAGAACCACCTAATCCATACACCGAAAGGCCCAACCATGCAAGCCAAGAACAACTGAGCCTCACTGCTACCAGTTTCAAACTCTTTTTTCGCTAAGCTTCCGAATAAGCCCCATAGTAGGGCTAGCATCAGTAGAAGCATAACCATAAATGCCGTAAGACAGTGGGACTTGCTCGAAATACAACCATGATTGCAAGTTTTCGTGCCGGAAAAGGACTTTAAATCTGATTTTCCGAGAAACCATTTGAAACCCTTAGCAGTTTCGATCCCAAAAATGATTGAATACGCAACTAGAAACAAGCCTGTCAAGATGCAAAAATAAATAAATTACATACATTAACAGCAACAAGATCAACCAAGAAAAAAACTATTATTTGTTACGAGATTAAAAATAAGGGATAATTACAAAAGCCCCCCAGGGTTTGGGCTAAATACAAAAAAAAAAAAAAAAACCTTGAGGTTTGATTGTCTTATATTTAAGAGGATAACTGTAATATTTTGATAAACGTAAGGGAGCTTTTGAGATGTTTTTGCATATGAAAAAGGGGGGAAATGTAAGGCGGACCACACCTAAAGGGTTTTTTTTTTTTTGTAATTTCCAAAATTCTCTTTTTTTTTTTATAATTAGCCCGAACCTCAGTGTGTTTTTGTAATTATCCCAAAAACTCATTCCCCTAATGGCCTAATACATAGTACATTTAACTTACATACCTAAGAAAATACCAAGAACAGCAAATACCCATTGGCCTTCAACACTAAGGTCAAGCATCTTCTGATTCCAGCCACTGAAAGTTGTAAGGCTTCCCAGAAAACCTGTTGTTAGCCCAATAGCTAATTGGTCTGAAACTTTCAAGATGTCTCCTTTAAAAACAACACCTAACCAGCCCATCAGAAATGAACCAACCTGAAAAAGTATAAATTGTTTAACAATTGTTTGGGATCTTTGACTACAACCCATGATACTAAACCTGACCCGTTTTTTGTCCTACTCTTGGTTGATAACTGGTCCAGGACAATGGGGTGCAATACAGTTATTGACGAATCTGTCCCTCATTCGCATTGGTAGTATTACGTTTCTATTTTTCATTTGGGGTAATTTTGTCATTTCGAAATTTATCCGATTTTATCATCAATGCCAACAAAATATTGTTATCCTACTAAAATACTCAGACATCACAATCATACTTCCCAAACATGTTATCGAACTCCATATATTGTCCAATCCTAACTTATCCAAAATTATTTTATCAATCCAATTGATAATCGCAAACGAGTCCTATGTGAAAGACAAGTAAAATTAAGCCAGTGTGTGTGTGTGTGTGTGTGTGAGAGAGAGAGAGAGAGAGAGAGAGAGAGAGAGAGAGAGAGAGAGAGAGAGAGAGAGAGAGAGAGAGAGAGAGAGAGAGAGAGATTTACCATATTTGAAGGAAGATCAAGGTACATGTAGCTGTAGTCACTTGTTGCACCAACTACATCTGGTCCAAAGAGTTTTTGAAGGCAATATCTAGCTAGAACCTGCCCAACATATCATTAAACAAAAAGAAAAATGTTCAGTAAATTTTTCATTCTCTGTGCTTCAACCAACTATGGTTCAAATCATACAGACAGATGCTATAAGATTTACCCCTAAAATCCCAAATACAGCAAGAGAAAGGAGACACGTAACGTACTCCAACAACCACGGCACTTCTTTCTCATCCTGCAAAAAAATAACAAGAAATATAAATTTAACAAACTATCACATCCCAAAAACATAAAAAAAATTTCAAGGTATTGGAAATACTCATTCATGACAGGAGAAATAACAACTCACATTCTTATTTTCTCTAGATTGAACAATTGCATCGACAGAAACGGGAGATACATTTTCCAAAACCGGTACTGCGAAAGAATTATCGTCTTGAATAGGAACCACGATTCCATTTTCTGCCACGCTATCGAACGAGAAACGAGTACTCCGTCCACTTGCACTGATCCTTTTACTGTGAAGTGCTCTATCTCCAATATCCCCTGCCTCTGAGACAGACTCACTTTCAACATCATCGTCGAGTTGTTGTGATATACTCAAAGATCGCCTCCTTGAAGAACTGTTGACACTTAATCGACCAAACGAACCGCTTCGTCTAGATTCTAATTCTCGGTTATGATGATCCATAATACTTTTCTTGTTCTACTGAAAATTGGAATTTTAACCCGAAAAGTTAGAAAATTTTCATTTTAATTGGCTTTATAGTAAACTATAATTTCTATTATGCAGTCACTTGCATTGAAATATTAGCTAAAGCTAACTACTCCATATTGAAAACTCTGACGTTCCATAAGAACAATAAATCCATAAAAGAACACATACATTACTAATTACTTGATCCATCACATAAAGAAAATAACAACCAAAGAGAACAAAACATATGAATGAGACAAATCCATGAAGAACATTACGGCCCTGAACAGAACAAGACAATAAATCTATTGGATGCTGAAATTGGGGGAAATGAAGTAATCAAATGGGAAATCCAAATAATCTAATAACTACACATCCATTAAGTGATCTATAAGATTGTAAATAAAAAATGTTGGACATAAGTCACAACTATTGTTCTAAAAATTCCCGCCTAGCCCCGATTAGTCCCCACCTAGGCGCTAGGCCCCCTTATCTCGCCTTGGTTATTCTTCCGATTAGACCCCGCCTAAATCCGCTCAAGTCCCGCCTAACCCCATCCAAGCTCCACCTCGGCGCAAGGCACTAGAATATTGGTCACAACACCATACTGTCGATGCACAAAGTGCAAAAAATACTAGTTATTTGACTTATATATAGATAATCGCTTCTAAGAACAAGAATTAATTATCCAATTTATAAAGAAGTATGGCTATTCATCTTGAAGGTTTCGGTATCATTGTTTTCTAATTGTACCTTCCTTAACACAAGCACTAGATTGCAATAATGCAAAATGGCCTAATGATTTAATGTTGTATTGACAGAGATGTGGTACAAAAACTTTGGCATGTGAGATTATTATCTACAGTGTTCAAAACATACAAAATGACACTTAAATACTATTACACTAATAATGCTACATGTGGAGTCAATTTACCAAAATCATACCTTTCATCAAAGTCATTGGAAAATTTACAGAGTAAAATTTTATACAGTGTCAAGAAGCATAAGAACTAAACGGAAAGATTAAACCACTAATAATGAGTCAACCCAAGACATATTCAAATATCAAATAATAAAGAAAAAAAGTATAGAGGCTTAGAATAGATTGATAAACAATAGGCTTCACAGCAAACGTAAGCCTCAACTAACCTATTGAAATTAATGTTATCAGAACATTAAAAACAGAAAAAAAATAATAATAAACTTGTTCTTAGACTGTTTTAGCCCAAAGAAAAATTTAAATATTTCTATAAAGAAACAGTACGGTTCCTTGGTCAGCACAACGATTTTGACCACATAACCATGGACATCTGGAAAATTGAATTCAATACATGTGGACCCCTATAGTTGTGTGTCCGTGATAGACTTTTCAAAAGGTGAGGAAGAAAAGGAAAAACTGAAAACAATTACTACACAAACACCAAAACATAATCAAGAAAACTAAACGCAAGATTAAGAATATATCATATCTGAGCTTCATAGTTAAGTTAGGTTCATTTACATGTTTCATTACAATCTCAACATTAAAGTACGGTGGTTGTTGGGCATAGATTTATGAGAATTTTCAATTTTAGAAAGAGATATGTCCTCCACTACTTGAACAACTCAGCACTTTTATGTAGGGAAGCCCCACAAACAGTTAGTGACTTTCATGCATAAAGATTAACGCTAATTTAATGAAGAAAATCAAACAAAGTAACTTAAAGGGTCCCCAAGAATCACATCAAAAAGCAAACTTTTAGCAGCCGTTTTCATCTGTATTAACTTAAAAACATAAATTTTAGAACAAGATCACGGCCACACTTTGGACACCATTAAAAATCGCCTCATACGAGCTACATGTAATCAAATCAAGAGTTTTAGCCCAAAAAACCAAAAAAAAAAAGTACAGACAGAGAGAGAGAGAGAGAGAGAGAGAGAGAGAGAGAGAGAGAAGAAGAACACTTCGAAACGAGACTACCCAATAAAAACCCTCTCTGGGGAACAAAAAACAGAGAGGGGCGCAGGGGTTTTAAGCTTGGGATTAGGGATATGAAGCTTATGTCCATTATGTGTTTTATAAAATGTGGCATTGAAATGTGAATGCAAAAGGGATCAGAATATTGCAAAAACGGTGGGTTGTTATTTGACGTATAATAATGGGTGGCAACCATTTCAATGGCTTTGCCTTAGAGTTTTTGACGATTTTTGGATTTGTCATTTATTGATGTGAGAGGGATAGAGTTGACTAATCGAATTTATTTTTTTTTTGAGGAAAACTAATCGAATTCATTACTATGGGAAATGAGGAACGATTATGACACGTATGGATGTGATGAGGTTTTGGTCAACATATTTGATGGGCCATTTTTCAATAGAGGCCCAGTAAGAATGATCAAGCTCACAACTTATTTGTCTGGCCTGATTTACAGGCTATTGTCTATATTAAAAATTTTATAAATACACTTATATATGTTCTTTTAAAGAGGTATTTTATAATTTTATCGCTTTCTTACTTTATGTAACAGGACCTACAAGGTAGGTAGCTTATAGTTTTTGGGCTTTCGAGATTGGGTTGAATATTTTTGGCTGGCCCAAGGCAGCCACGGGAACAGAGGCACGCATTTCCATATTCTAGAAACAGTGGTGACGCATTTAAATAAAGTAGATCACTCCAAATTAAAATTTATAAACAGTGATCCAACTTTTTCTGTAGCTAGTAGTTCTTTTTAATGAAAACTTGGTGGGAATTTATAATAAATAAAGCATTTGTGTGGGTTTGATTCGAGAGAAGATCAAATATACTTTGATTTGGGGTCGAATATATTTGTTTTCTCTACCTTTGAGAATCTTGTTATACGTCATTAGACCCCACCAAAACCACCTGGCCGATCTGTCGCACATCCCACGCTTTACATTAGTGGCAACGATGAGAGGTCGAGGCTGCCGCCATCGCTTATAATAAAACATAAGCCTGGAAATGAGTTTAAAAGAAAAACTCATAAATTTATTTCTTTTAAAACTGCAATCATAATTCCCTTCAAAAGGAAAAAAAATGGAATCAAAATTCACAACTAGGCTTAGAAATGGACCAAAAAGAACCATTCTTTTATCAAGAATTTAATAATGGTAGAACACAAGAAACTTTTAGAGAAGCTGAATTTATTTAATACATGTATTTAACTCCACTATTATTTAATACCAAAAACAAACAACAGTAATGTGCAGTATATTCGGTGTGGAAGTGGACCACCATTGCTCACCTAAGTGTACATTTACATTTTTTTATGCCTGATTTCATGTTACATCGTGTCTAGTATTGGCAGATATAGTCCCGATCCCTCAGAAATTGCCCGCATGGCTCTCAGGTCCCTAATATTCTCAATTACCGTGCACAAAGGAGTCGTCCCACAAGTGATTGCTCCACGCTAATCCCACAAGTGATTGTTCAATGCTGGACTACCTGATATCTAGCCTCATGTTCCCACCGAGTTCCAGTCTTACACACTGCTTCTTGAAGCCCTAAATATTAATCATTCCACTATCCGGAGGCTTGATCTATTGACCTCTTAAAAGCGAGGCCAAAGTGTACATTTACTTATATATCTAGCTAACTCCATTATTCATAGAAAAATATATATATAGATGACTACGTAATTACTTGTTATATTAATTTCCAGGCAGGAATTGGATAATTTCCACGGCATTGCCACGAGTCCCACGAAATTGAACAAAAAAAAAAAAACACGCCTCTGATTTGTGATTATTTTATTGCTAAACAATAAATTAGTTTACTTGTAGGAGGAATTACGATGACGGCATTGACGGGCATGTGGACCAGGTTGGCAAAATTGACTGTTTCAAAGGTCATGTCACATGTGCTTTATTAGGTTCATTATTTATAAGTATTATAAATCTCGTTTACTTAACTTTTTTTTTTTTTTTTTTTATAACTCAAACCTGCGCGCACGCCCGACTATCTTCGAGACAACAGATTCGACTTCTCATTTTGCCGCCAAGGTAAACTGCGGGATGTGCACGACGGCCAAATTGGTGTTACGACGGTCTGGGCGACGACAACCAAATCCTCCTGTAAAGAGAACAATTATGTTCGACCCCCAATCTACTAATAACGATCTCTCCCGAATCGAACCCACACGGATGCTATTCAAGATGAGTTCCCACCAAATCTTCACTACCGCATATGCCCCGGAGCAATTTGATGGAGCGAGGATAAGAACCCCCCCCGACCTCCACCCCACAAACAATTTGATGGAGCAGAGATTTGAACCCCTGACCTCTACCCCACAATTGCTTGTGGTGGCCAGGTGGGCTAAGCCACCTGGTTCTCGTTTACTTAACCTATGTTAATTTCACAGCGTGGCTGCTAAATGTTTTTCAAATTCTTTAACCTAACAATTGTACAATTTTTCAATAATTGCTAGCTAGTTGACGATATAACAAGTAATTCCAAAAGTCATCCTTCTATAAATACTCTCTAAAGATCAATAATCCCATTCATTTCGAAACATAATTTTTGTTGTTAGCTAGAGAGTGAAATTAAATTATTTGGTGCTGAAATTATGTCGATGGCAAGTTCTATTATCGTTGGGCATAAATCCACTTCTAATTTTCACATGATCAAACCTTATCCGAGGTCTCAAGCTTTGTATTGGAGTCCCATTTCAAGGTTGTCTTTTTTAAATAGCACAGAGAAAATGGGTTCCTTTGGAAACAAGATGAGATTGCAAAGTAATAACAGGTATGTATATGTGATCAATATATGTAAGAGTTTTATTTTTGTTAAATGTTACACACAGTAGTGTGTGAAAAAAAAAAAACTTGGGAGTTTGCTAAGTGGATTTTTTTTTTTTTTTTTTTTGGGTCATTTCAGGAATTCTTTTGGTGTCTATGCTAATAGTGTACCTGGAGATCCATTGCCTTCTGGACCACCATCTAATTCTCACCCCATGTAAGTAAAAATTCAACTCAAACCCTTTAATAAAAAAAAAAAATTTGAAATAAGAATTTGAAAGATAATGGTTTTTTTTTTTTTTGCTGTTAAATATCATGCAACAGGAGTTGGATTCTTGGATTGGTGGTATCATTTGTGCTTCCCTTTTTCACCAACAAATGGGGGCCATTATGGGTACTTAAAAGTAGGTTCTTCAATATTTTCTTTTAGCCTTCAATTCATATTATTTAGAGATAATTATAAAAAAAAACAGTGAGATTTAGGATAGTTACAAAAAAAAAAAAAAAAATAGAGAATTTTTAAAATTACAAAACGCTCATTTATGTTTGATTTATCTTATATCATTACCACATCCATTAGTTGAACTGACATAATTAGATGAGGTTATCAAATATTTCTCAATTACATGCATTTCTCAACTTTTTCTAGATATTGCAGATTGTCCAAACTTTTTGTTTGACATTTTACAATTATAATCCTCAAATTTCCTAAATATTACAAATAGTTAGACGAAAAGCTTGGGTTATTTGTATTATGTAGAAAACTTGTGGGATATAAATGTAAATAATTTGATGACGTATCTGCCAGTCAACTAAGAGTTGGGGAAAAATGTAAAAAAAAAATCAATGAATTTGAAACCCTCTTTTAGGGATAATTACAATAAACTCCTTGACTTTCGGATTAATTACAAAAAAGCCAATTTTTTTTTTAAAAATTACAAAAAAAAAAGATCCTTGAGGTTAATTACTCTTTCTTGTATTTCCCGCCCATAAACAAAAAATATTTCAAAAACTCCCCGATACTCACACAAATATTATAATTACCCCGTTAAAATTAAGACATAATTAGCAAGTTTGAGGTTTTTTTTTTTTTTTTGTAATTTTGGAAGATCTCTGGATTTTTTCGTAATAGTCCAGACCTCAGGGAGGTTTTTGTAACTATCCCTTTTATTTATAATTGTCCCAAATATATATTTATCTATCTCAATTTGTATTAAAACATTGGGTCGTTACAAATGATTTGCAGATAGAATTTCAAACGCAGTACAGACAGTAGAAGACATAGTTGAGGCGGTGGAGAAAGTGGCTGAGGAGGTTGACAAAATTGCAGAAGACATCGCCGATGATCTTCCCCAAGGAAAATTGAGAAACCTAGTGGAGTTGGTTGAAAATATGGCTGAAAAAACAGCTAAAACTGCTGATTGTCTCGATAATGTCATTGACAAGGTATTATTACGTACCTAATTATTGTTTCTTTTGTTTTTCAATTATTTGTGCATTAAAATGCACGTCATGCATGGCGTAACATGGAGTTTTTTTCTTCTTAATTAAAGATGCCTCATTTAATTTGCAAATAATTTGACTAATACATTTTATGATTGACTTAATAAAAAAAACGGTTGAATAAAAATGTAAGTCTTTTTAAGAAATTAAGTATGGGCAAAAATGCAAAATTAGTCCTCCATCTATAAGGGTACTGTTGCATTAATATTAGTCTTGTAACTTTTGAATTTGCGATTTTAGTCCTGTATGTTTTGCTATTTTTGAAATTTTGGTCTTGTCCGATAAGTTTTAAGTTTGTGCAAATTTAGTCATGAGGGTATTTCAATATTTCACTTATTCCCAAAATGCCCTTGGAGCCAAAATATCACTAAACTTAAGATCATGTGGATTGAGAGAAGAATTTTAGAATCATGAATCGGGAACAAAACCCGAGATATGAGTCTACATGTATTATTTTCGAATTATGAAAATATAGAAATACGTGCATTTAATTTGGCAAAAATATTGGTTATTTTGACAAATATGGAACGAAATTACAACTAGAAAAAATAAGACTAAAATGGTCAAATTTCTAAAAATTATAGGATTAAATTTGTTGTTTTTGTTTAGGGGCAAAATTGTCATATGACTAAAGCTGCAACTTCAAAAGTTACGGAATTAATATTACAACACCCCATAAATACATGACCAATTTTGCAATTTTTTCATTTAGTATTAATTAAAATCATCACCTTTCAAAAAAAAAAAAAAAAAAAAAAAAAAAAAATCATCAAGTTGATCATGTGCTTCTGCAAGCAATGGTAAATTAGTAAAATCAACAATGTACAGCTCTGACCAATGCATTCTATTTTCTCCATGTTATTTTATTGACAAGTAGAGGTAATTAAGTCTTGTGATGTCATGCAAGCAAAAATAAAAACGTGAAACCATATGTTTAGGCTAAGAAATTTGTAAAAAAAAAAAAAAAAATTGCATCTTTCCTTTTCATTTTTTGAATAATTAGTTTTTCCAGTTCAACAGTTTTTACAATTAAAATAATGAATATTTAAATAAATTGTAAATGTGTGCAGGTTCAGGAAGCTGAAGATCAGGTGGATGACATTGTTGAATCTCTAGCCAAAAAGCCCAAAAATTCTCCTAAAGAATCACAAAATTAAATCAGTGACAAATTTAAATCACTTCAATTTTTTTATTTATGCGAAACAATTAGACCACTTTAATTGTGGTAGATGTCTAAAATTAAATTATAATTAGTAATCACTTTCACAGTGTACATAATCAACTTTCAATTTATTTGTTATTTATTTATATAGTCATGAAGTTGTTTTTTCTCTACTTATATATATATATATATATATATATATATATATATAAAATCCTCTTTTTGGCGTTTTTCTAGATTTTTCTTTTTTTTGTTTTTACTTCCCTTGATAGACCTGCATAAAATGTGTCATTATTTTCTTCAGAGGCATAAATAAACGTGATTAATTAATGATAATTCTTGAGAATGATGAATTACAGATAATTCTTTTTTTTTTTTTCGAACGATAGAATTATATTAAAACAACTCAAAAACTAAAATTACAACTACAATCGTAGCCAACGGGCTAAGAGCCGACAAGACTAACTAAGAGCCAAGCGGGAATTGGTAAAACCAATTGATTCACATGTACTAAAAACTACCCACCCCAAAACTACCCACTCCACGGAGACTTGAAGACTTAAAGGAGACCGTAATACACCAAAAAACTAAAATCGGGCACGAGCAACCACTACATACTTTAACAGAAAAAAAACTGATCCGCCTACGAGTTTCGCAAATCAACCGAGAAAAGAAAACACAAACAAAATAGGAAAACAACGAAAATACTAACAAACTAGAAAAAAGCAAAAAATTGCCTCTCCTCTCCCAAATCTCCATGCGCGCACCCATCGTCTTCTCCGCTCCAAGACACTCAGTGAAGCTCCGACCCGCGCCCCGGACCAAAAATTCCGCCACCTTCAAACGCCCAAGGGGGCGCCATTTGGTATCCCTCCAATAAAAACCATGGAGGGGGAGGGGAGGGGGAAGGAGGGAGGGGAGGGGGGAGAGGGAAGGGCGGCTGCAAAGGGAGAGGGAGGGGGAAATTTAGGGTTTTTTTTTGGGGAGTTAGAGAGAAGGAGGAGAGAAGAGAGTTAGAGAGAGAAAGGGTGAATTACAGATAATTCCAAATGAGATAGATTAGGAATATGCACCTCCTATAACATGATGTAATTAATTAGGTGGAACGAATGCCTTTGGGCTTATTAATATATAATTAATAATAGTACTCGATTGGGTTTGTAGTAACAAATTAACAATCATATACCTTATAAATGATTAATGTTTGATTAATTATATCATGAAATTTAAATTTATTCGATGTGTCATTCTCCATTTACTATAAATTTTCGATTTATTACTGTCTATAATCAATATTAATCATGCATATATATAGTAAACATTCATTTTATTTATTATTTACGAATTTCGGTAAGGAGTCAATATTTCATATAATTACGTTTGTTGATTGGGCACGACACTATTATTGGGCACAATTTGCCATTTCTTCGGTTATCAGTTAGCTCGGGGACCATTGCCATCAAAATTTGATTGTGAAATGATCCCCACGAGATAATTGTTTTCATAGTGACCCAAAAAATTTTCCCTCAGCGATTGCTCTTGCTATGAATAGTACAGGTCGGTCGGAAATTGCCCGTCGTCTAATAAAACGAAACTCTAATGTGCAAATCGATTTGAAGCCTGCAAATTAAACCACCGTTAGGAAAGGGGTCGGAAGGATTTTGCGGCGCGTACACTCCGATGCTCAAGTCGAGGATCACTCTGAGAGATATGTATAAAAAAATAGAAACAATATGAAAAGTGTGTATAGATAGTCTAACATAAGGCATACATTTTTGTGAGCAATTTATAGGTTAGCAATTAGGGTTTCGTTCCCAACAAGTTGGACTAAAACTCTAGTTATTATATATTGGATTGGGCTTGTCATTCCTCGTGGGCTACAAGTCTCCCAAGCCCATCAGTCCGGGAGACGTTTAGTCTGGTTCTCAACAGAGGTCCAGTCCATCATTAGTTCGGGCCCACTAAAGTGGGTCATAGAGGCCCATAAATCCACAAGCTAGTCACATCTAGATGTTGTCCCATTCCTGGCCTACTAGCTTGGCCCAAGGGCTCTTACCATCAAATCTAGTCCCAAGGTCTAGGGATCGGCCTTTGGGTTAATAGCTCGGTCTATGGGGCCCTAAGCCCAATTGGCTTGCTACTATTTCTTGGGCTTTAACTGATCCTCACAGACCGGGATCCATTTATTTCCCCCATCTTCTTAGCCAGCTCGACCCTTTTGTGTGACGTACTCTTAGACATCGGTCCTCTCATTATAGATAGGCCCAAACTCATTTGGGCTTTTTGTTAAGTTAGCCTTGAGGATTTTGATCTCCCACATTTACCAGATTGGGACTGTATATCATTTTTAACAGGTCAGCCCATTCTCATTTGGGCCCATTTGCCAATCAAGCCCCTTAAGGGCTTTGGTTTCTCTTCCTCAACAGGTCGACCATTTCTGGTTTCCATCAAGCACTCAAGACCTTAGCTCTGATAATATATTGAATGAACACTTAAAGTGTCAGACCAATAATAGTCTGAGTTCGAATATGATTACCACCAGTTGTAGAAAAAATATTTCATGTACAAGACTTCATAAACAATCGTCTGTACGTGAGTGGGCGAGTTAGAGTAACCAATTTTTTTTTTTTTTGAGAAAGAGAGTAACCAAATATTAAATGACTCACTTATGTTAACACTTTAAGTTTTTAAATGAGATGATTATTTAATAGTACTATGTAAATAAATGGATAGGATCTAAAGCGATCATTCAATGCTAATATGCTATATGTATAAATGGATAGGATAAATATTGTATAAATATTTATAATTTCATTATAAATATTGTTTTTTTTTCCTCAAAAAAAAAAAAAGTAACCTTGTCGGAATTATAAAAAAGCCATCAGAGTCAAGTCATCCATGTCAATGTACTGTGCCAGGTTGTCATTTCTTCTTGAACTATATAATACCATAAACAATGTGAAGAAGGCGACGTTGGTGATCGAAAGGCATCTCTCTAATTAATAATTATCTCTTATAGCTGGTATGTACATGACAATCCTCCTAATTATTAAGCACTTAATTATAACTAACAACTCTTTTAGGCTGATTAAAAAAATAATCCAAGAAAATAGTTAACTAGTAAAGATTTATATACATGATCGATCTCCAACTACTTTCCTTTGGAATTTGACACTACCAGTCTTCTTAGTTAATTTACTCTTGGATAGAATCAAGAATGGGGTAACCAGGTGGCTTAGCCCATTTCATGCCACCACAAGCAATTGTGGGATGGAGGTCGTGGGTTCAAATCCCCGCTCCATCAAATTGTTTGTGGGGTGGAGGTCGAGGGTTCATATCCTTTCTCCATCAAATTGCTCCCCAGGCATATGCGAGCTGGTGAAGATTTGGTGGGAACTCATCTTGAATAGATCCGTGTGGGTTCGATTCGGGAGAGATCGTTATTAGTAGATTGGGGGTCGAACATAATTGTTCTCTTTACCTGAGGATCTCGGTTGTACGTTAGCGCACCCCGCCGAACACTGGCCAGTGCGTGCACATCCGCGGTTTTACCTTGGCGGCAGCAATGAGGAGCGGAGTCGTTGTCCTCGAGCGTAGTCGGGCGTAAGCGCTGGAAGCCGAGTTATCCAAAAAAAAAAAAATGGGAAATTTTCAAATTTTGATTGCATAAAATACTCATTTCAATAGTACAAAGGAGAAAACATAAGCTTAAAATAATGAATTTTGTTGTTTTGATTATATACATCAATAATTACTCTTCCAGTAGAGATTCGAGATGCGGGCTATGCCATTTAAAAATATTAGTCATGGCTGTACTGGATTTTTAATTTTGAATTGCATGTATAATTAGATATCCTAGATTATCATTTAATTTACTTAACTATAAACAATAGATTTGACTTTCAAATACATTTATTTGTTTCATGTTTGGGTAAAACCGTAAAGTCATTATTTAATTATTCACCTACAAATATTTATTATTGGGCTCAGATATTATGAATTGGCCGATGAGGCACAAATCATTATTGAACAGATTCATGAGACTCATTCCACTAATTACGGCCCACAAAGTTTACTAGAGCCCAAGCGGTCCACTTTATTACACCATGCCAATGTCCATCATCTCGGGTATAAAATTAAGGTTCATTCTTGCTCATTTGTTTATTCACTATTCATTACTCTCAATTGGCTATAGGCTTTCGGATTTTTCTCCAACTTGTTTGTGACTTGTGCGTCGGATTAGCCTCCTAACTCGACAATCTCGGGGACTGTCTAACGTTTGTTGAATTGTCGCAGTAAGTTTCCATCTCAAAATTAAACTACCATATTAGAGAAGAAGTTGGACAATTTATCATAAACTTTAACTTCGAGTGATATGCGTATTTTACCATCATGTACTGTTTTTTAAAAATTGAATAGTAGCCCACATGTTTCTTGTGATGACATTTTACACTATTACACGAAAGTCAGCTTTTTGGAAGAAAATAATTATAAGCGTGTAAGATCTCACATGCGTGCTTAATTATTTATTCAATATATTTGGTTGCCACCCCACAAGTCCACAAAACAATTTTATAATAATAATTTTCATTTAAGTAATTATTATTAATTCCTATAAATGATCTACAATTTACAAGTTCTTCAATTTCTTGACTGTTCTTTCTCCATAATCTCTTACAAAAGTACTTATTAAATATGTCGATGGCAAGATCAACTGTGGGATACTACTCCATTGGCCTCCCTTCTCCAAGGTCTAAAACGACGTCGTCATGGAATCCCACCTCAAATTTAGTATTCCTTAACCAGAAAACAAGAGTGCAATGTAATAGCAAAAGTTATAAAAGGTATGTAATAATTTTGATAATTGTGTGTGCAGGGACGGAGCTAGGGGCTGGCGGCGTCGGCCACTCCTCGACTTCAAATTTTTTCGTAATTAGTAGTATAACTAAATTTTGTAATTTTGTCCCCAAAAAAATAAAAACTACTTATTTATCTATTAGTATCAAGAAAAATAAATCTCTTCCCCTATCTTCATTTTTTGGTTCCGTCCCTAGCTGGTGTAAAACTATATCTTATTCATTTATTTATTTTGGTTTTTATGATTTTAGGAAATCTTTTGTTGTTTATGCTAACGGTGAAGTAGGAGCTCCATTGCCTTCTGGACCACCATCTTCGAACCCCATGTAAGTGGAATTTCAACTGATTGCCTTTTTTTTTTTTTTTTTTTTATGAACCAAGAATTTGTTAGAAGTCGCTAATGCGCTTTTTGTTGTGTGTGTGTGTGTGTGTGTGTGTGTGTGTGTGTGTGTGTGTGTGTTAAATTATGCAACAGGAGCTGGATTCTTGGGTTACTGGTATCATTTGTGCTACCATTTTTCAGCAACAAATGGGGGCCATTATGGGTAGTCAAAAGTAAGGCCTTCAAAATTATACATAATTTTTTGTTTTTCAAGATTATTTGGATCGTATTTATTCCATTTGTATTTCGTGTTTTATTTCAATATCAATATACGTTAGATCTATGATCTATGATGATGTTGGTATACATGATGAAACCCCATTTGAAATAAACAATTCATGTGCATTTGATCATTATATAATTAATATTAAGGGATAATTACAAGAGAAAAACTCAGGTTTTAGAAAATTAAAAAAACCAGTTATATTTGATTTTTCTTAAATTTACAAAATATCCTCTAAGGTTTGGGACTTTGGGCTAATTATTAAAAAAAAATGCAAAAGATTTTTGAAAATTACAAAACATTATCTTAAATTTCAGGTGTAATCTGTAATATTTTGACAAATGCAATGGAGCTTTTGAAATATTTTTTGCAAATGAAGGGAAAAATGTAAGATGGATCAAACTTTATGTGCTTTTTTTGTAATTTCAAAAATCTCTGAGATCTTTTGTAATTAACCCAAATCTCAGGGCTTTTCTGTAATTATCCCTAAATTTAAAGTGGTAGCTATAATATTTCAATTATTGTTAGAAAGATTTTTGAAATATTTTTGCTAACAAAGGAGGAAAATGTAAGACGAATCAAATCTGAAATTTTTTTTTATAATTAGACCAAACTTTATTATTTATTTATTTTTTGTTCTAATTATCCCTAATATTTATCCATCTTAAGTTTCATTTGTTTATTGAGAGTAGAAGTAGGATGGAGGGGGATAAGTTTCAAAAAAATTGAAAGATACATTTTGAATCCTATTTAACACTCTTACACAATACTGCAATACGATCTGAGCTACAAACAGGTGGTTCCATCTTAAGTTGCATTAAAAACGTGTTGGGTTATAAACGATTTGCAGATAGAATTGAAAACGCAGTGCAAACAGTAGAAGACATAGCCGAGGCGGTGGAGAAAGTGGCGGCGGAGGTTGACAAAATTGCGGAATACATGGCCGATGATATCCCTCAAGGAAAGCTTAAAAACCTAGTGGAGTTGGTTGAAAATGTGGCTGAAAAAACAGCTAAGACTGCTGATTCTCTAGATAATATCATCGACAAGGTAATTAAATATAATATAATATGTCCTACCTACCTAATTATTTTTTAATTAATAATAATAATATTGTAAAGTCATCGCCTCTAAATTTAGTATTATAAATCTCCAAGTTGATCATGTGCTGCATCTAGAAATGATGGATTTTAAAATTAACAATGTACAGCTCTTCTGGCCCATGTTATTTTGATATGGAGATTTATGTTATTTAATTTTAGGGATAATTACATAAAAAAACCCGAGCTTCGGTGTAGGTCCCAATGGGTGTAAGTGTAAGGTTTAGAAGGGGGTTGAATAAACCTTACCAAATTTTCGATTTAGTCTTTTTAAATATTCGAGTTGATACTACTGTTGTGTCCTTGATGGACATCAATTTAGTCACTTTCATTAAAGTTAATCTCTCAACGGACTCAACCGAGCTTGATAGAATAACTCAATTGTTGGCTCTAAATTAACTCGATTGTGATTTTGTTTTCATTGGAAGACTTAACACCCTTAAGTTTGATTAAGCGGAATTTAGTGCTTGGTTTAGTACTTATAAGTTATCAAGTGGATAGCAAATTTATCGTGAGATATAAGCGAGTTAAAAATGCGGGAATTAAAATCTTTGAAATGTAAACGACACAATGAAATTTTTATAGAGGTTCAAGATGGGGTAATTCTTCTACTCCTCTCTTCTCCAACTCCCCGGAGGAATCCACTAGGTAATGATCGGTTTACAAAGTGGTAACATCCCGGATCTGATCTTGATCACACAAATGACTTGATCCTTTGGGACTCGATCCCGAGACGCCTTGATCACTCACTCGGCTTCTCTTTACGACTCGAAACTTTTCTTCACAGGCGCCGCTTTGCTACTACTGACTCACTTGCTCAAGCTCTTTGGATTTGATCACGAAGCCCTCCAAAAGCTTAAGACTTGGTTCGACCTTGAACCTTCCTACAATCCTTCGTGGAATGTAGACCCATTTTCTTCAAAAGTTTCCTCTTCAACTGATTGAAGTTCTCTTTCCTTCACAAGGTGAGTGTTGGATTGATGTACTTCGTAATGTAGGCTTGAGGATTAATCTTGAATGATTTGAGAGTATTTAGGTTATAGTTTAATTGATTTCTTGAATGTTCGTGGTTCGTAACCTTCTCTCGTAGTCATTCCTCGGCCTTTTATAGTGATCTTTCAAAAATTTGCCCGTTGAAGAGATAGGCTTATTTTTGAAAGTCACTTGCGTCGTTGGCTTGTCTTGTTGCGATCCTTGGAATTGCCATTTCCTCGTATGAATTGTTCTTTCACCTTTTCGAGTTCGACACGATGTAGTGCTTCCCATTGGTTCATTCCTTTTGCACGCTTTTGGGATCGAGCACTCGAGAAAGGTGGTATGGAGATATTACTTGTTTAAGTAAATCTCTTGATTTACGTAACGGATCTTTTACGATTATCTCGACTTGACCGCATTTCCTTGCTTTCCCCCCAGGTGACTTAGTCGCCTTCCAATCATCGGATGACTCTTCCGTCACTCAACTTCTGAGACTTGGCTTTTCTCGAGTTGACTTGACGATACTCCACTTGGTCGCATCTCGATTGCTTCTTTTTAGTAGAGTTCCCGTCTACTCTTCTTTGCCATACTCAAAATTGTCTCACAAAGTGAGTCTTCCTTCCATCTTGATTGTCTTCTTGCATGTTAGGGCGTAGCCGACTTAACTCGGCTTTGGCCAACTCTAATTGTTACAATGCATTTTACAACAAGAATTGGGGTGCCAACTTTCTATTCTAAGTTTTACATGGCATTCATCAAAATCTAAACAATAAAATTCCTAACAATTTCCCCCTTTTTGATGATGCCAAAACTTAAACCATTCAAAAATGCAAACAAAGAAAGATACATACTGAGATAGTGTATTGACATAGAATGTATGCGCAGAATCAATTCTTTTATTGATCATATCATTCTTGTTCTTTTACACAATCAACAAGGTGTATCAGTACATATTTGCTTGCCACGTAAAAATAAAGAATTTATAGCTTTATTACGTAAGACTTACATTGTATGTATTTACATAATAAAATACACGAAGGGTTGGACAAAGATCTTGTTCAAGATCTTCTTCTCTTCTTCTCTTTTTCTCGTCGTCAACTCAGGCTTTTTTTTTCTTTTCATATGCCTTCCTCGGCGAACTTCATCTCTTCTTATTCTTTCCCCTCTCTCTCCTCCCATAGCCGAGTTTGTCTCTTGTTTTCTTCTTCTAGTCTTTTTACATACTCAGCGTTAGTTTTAGCCACTTGCAAATTTGCTACTTGGTCAAGCCCGCCCAAGATCCCTCCTTTCTTTCCCTGGATCCACATATTCAATGTTTTTGGGCGGAGGCCTGGTCCGCTTCTTCCTCCACTATCGCTTCTTCCTCTACCTACCTCTGGGCGTATCTTTGTCTTGGGTCTTCTTCTTTCCAGTGACTGGACCCAGGAGTGACCAAAGCAGAGCGACCCGTGTCCACGCTGCTGTCGCTCGCTTTCTTCACATAACGTGAGACCCTTTTCCCGATAGATAAGTCCCAAGCTTGAGCCATAGACATATTTGCAAAGTATCCCTCGAGTTCGAGCGTTTTAAATTCATCAACCGACGTCGTGGCTCTGTCCCCGACATCCGAGATGGCATAAGTGTCTCTGTCTCTTTGGAATGCCTCCGTGTTCTTTCAAGATGTTCATAATTCGGGCATCCATTCTTCCTTCCACTTCCTTCATCCCTCGCTTCAATTGTTTTTCTCTTATCGGCCATAGATATAGCAGAGTGTTGGAGTGGCGAGTCACGAGGAGTTTGCTTTGCTTATAATGTCACCGTTGTGATGAGACCTTGTTGGGGTTTGTGCAATCATCAAGGTCACATCCGCCGATTCCCCTCAACAAGCTTTCCTTTCTTTTGTTTCAAAACTTCCTCACCGATTTTCCTTCTCACCGCTTCTCCTTTCTTTTCAAACTTGATTTTAGCGCTTTAAGGTATTCCTCTTCCCCCTTTTGGCATCATCAAAGGATAGAGGAACCCCGGGAACATCTTTGGCAAGCGGGAAGTCGAGCCTCGCGATAGTCGAGTTCTCTTCAAGTCGATCGTTGTAAGCGGCAAGACGGAATTCGGATCGAGTAGCGTTGGACTCTCAAATCGCTTCATCTCACCATGAGAAGGCTGAATTTTCTAGTCATGTGTTCTTCCAAACGCTCGTAGATCATTCGTATTTTGCTCACGCAGAGCTTTATCTCGGCGAAAGATGAGCTTCACGCATGTGCTCAATATGTTCTCTCGACTTCGTTTTTGCATCAAGATTTTCACTCTCCATACCAAGCTTGTTGAACAATGTCCTGAAGAATCTAACTTGTTCCACACGCATTGTTTGTCATTGTTGCCACCATTCCCTTATTCTAATCTGTTATGCCTCTCAAGTCGGCCGTAAGGTTGGCATCTCTCGTTGTCCAACAAGATGTCCAAAGAGGCCTCGATGCCTCTCCATCCGTTCAACCTCGGAAAATAGTGCCTTGAACACTTCTCGAACTTCACTGATTCTTCCATTGCGGTGATGGCCATACAACATCAAAGTCATAAGCACTGGGAACAATGTTACTCAAGAGAAAACGGAGCCGGTTCCGTGATGCGTGATAGCGTCGCGTTCATTCTCGACTCTTCATGGAGGTCGGGTACTTCCAGGGGAAAAAGGAAAAGATTCTATAAAAGATTCATCACCGCCCACCGGGATTTGTTCGATGATGAGCGGTGCGCGTGAAGTTCTTTTAGGAATCGATCCTGCTGCAGACTTGAGGAGCTGCGCAGATGGTCTCTTGTTCACCGGGTCTTGTTGTGAAGTGGACCCGGCTTGGCGAGCTCATCACCTCTCAACAACCGTTGGTCTCAAATGATTTTTCCATTTGAGTAGATCGTCCTCGGCTTATCGAAGCGTCATCGGACGATGATGAGATTTCCATTGGTGGCTCATCATCAAAGTTAAAGGTTTGACGAGTAGTCTTGGGATCGACTTGCTCGTGCTTGGAACATCCGCAATGAAGTCTTTTGGATTTGGCACGGGGATGACTCGAACTTTTCATCGCCTTCCGATCTCGTAAAGGTTACATCGATTATCCTGGGAATCATGAAGTGTGCTTATCTCCTTCTCGGATGGGTCGATGATAGCAGGAGGGATGTTCTCTACTTGACTCTTTACCCCGGAAGTCTCAACCTCCCGTGGGCCTTCGCACTCTCAGCGTCTCTCAATGAGGCATTGGTCCTCCCTTTCGGCGATGTCACTGTCTTAGGGTCTTCTCGTGGTGGCATCCATTGGAGTCTCAACCCCATGGATTGCACTTTCATCGCCTGCAGTGTTAACTCCCGGAGTGGTTCGCTTCCTCGTGCCTCGACCGCATCGCCAGCGTCATTGGCCTTCGTAGTAGCGGTTGGCACCTCACCGAGACAGTCTCAACTCGCCTGAGCTTCGTTGATGGCAACTTGTTGTTCTTCTTGTGTTTGTGTTTTCTCTCCTTCGCCTCCTTGATTCGTTGTGGAGTCATCTCGCATCCTCCGACCTTGCCGCAGTGGAGGAGTTTCCCCGGGCGCACCGGTGAGTGACTTGAATGGGGTCACTCGTCTCCAAACTCCCTACTGCTTCGATTGAATGTTCACCAGTTGGGCGGGTGGTAAAACACCTTCAATAGGGGTTGGCTTGATCGGGGTCCCCATTGTCCCGGTTCCATCGCCAGTCCCTTATTGCTTTCTTCCGAGTGAGTCGGAAGTGGTGGCGGCAACAAAGATGGGCGATTTGAACCACTCCCATTGGATCAATTTCAAATGTGTTGCGGAGGACTCTCCTGGTCCCTCCATCAATCTTTACTCGTGAATGATTCTCGATTCATGCAATGCTTGCTGCATTTGCAACTCTTCTTTGCGGCAGATTCTCCTGATCCTCATCATTGTCGGAGAAGACATCAAGGAGAGGGATGTGTGTGTTCGTGGTGCGGGAAATAGGGGCGGTGCTTGCCTTCTCGCGTGCCTCGGCCTTCCTCGCCTTGTTTTTCTCTCTCCTTTTCCTTGAAAATCTGCAGGATGTCTATGCATTGTCTTCATCAAGTCTTTGGGAGCACGTGTTTAGTCCAAGAAATTTAGCGCTTCTTCTTCTTCTATAAACTCGTGTCGTTGGAGGAACTGTTCCTTGACTTACTCAACTTCCATTTCTCCACTCACGCAGCGATTTTGGATGTCCGGGTAAGGTGGAGATAGGATCATTACATCACTATCCGCTCTAGCGGAGTTCTTCTTGTGTTTGTGTGTGAACTACAATGTGTCTTCGGGTTGCCTCTGCGACGCCTTCAAACAGACTTGGCTGTTTCATCAACTACATCCGGGAGACTCTACTTCTCCCGGCCAGCCTCCCAGATCTTTCTAGCCGAGGTTGGGCTGACTCAATGGTTTCTCCAGACTAGGAGCGCTTGATAATCGTCTTCGTCTCCTAGTTTGTACCGCAGGGATTTACGTTCGAGAGGCGGTGTCCTCCGAGTCTTGGGCGGGCGGGGCTGGTCTTTGTGTCTTTTTCGAGGAGCGAGCCGTCGTGGCTTCTCGGTTCTCCTCTTTTTGACGATCGGAGAAGGTATTTGTGAGTCCTTCTCGACCACTGCTGTAGGGCAGGGAGACACGGCTGCCGGGCAGTGTGACTGACTGCAGCGGGCGGAGCATGTTTGTTTTCTTTCTTTGCAGGGGCGTGATCTTCTTAGCACTGCAGAGCGACTTTTCTTCTTGGTTGGAGAGGAAACAATCGTATCCTCGGGTCACCGATTCCCCCTCACTTGTGTCGCTCTCTTGGCGTAAGCTCTCTTCTCGTGCGCCGAGAGAGATTTGCTCAACATCTTCTTGTTAACATGGAATGCTTTCCCATGTCTAAGAGGACTCCTTTCACCTCCATCATCGGCCAATCACTAGGCCATATCTTAGGGATCCTCCAAATGTGCCATCTTCCTTGAAGGATTTGTTCCCACGCGTTAGTCCAGTCTGTGACAAACTCACCCGTTTATCTTCTTTTCTGCGATGATTGCAAATTGCAATCAATCTTTGCCTTTGATTGACAGGTTGGTCAAAGCGCCAAATTTGATGTCGATACATTTGGCAACTATGTCCAACAGCTTGTGATAATCCTCCTTCAAGCTCTTGTTTCTTTGTCAGACACTATTTTATCAAAAAAGTCGGTCTTGGCTATTTCTTTCCAAGCATCACCAGGTTTACATCACCGTTAATCTCGATGCTCCTTCTGCCGTAGTGAGCAATGTTCGCCAAATCCTCGCGAGATAGTCACCGCTTTCCGTGAATGCAGATGACTTTATTCCTTCATCGTGAATCTCAAAGATTCACGTAGAATTGTGCGACCTCTCCACATATGTCATCGGGTATTCTAACGCCGAAACGGTTTTGAGACCGGACGTTTCTAACTTTTCAAACGATTTTCTTCACTAGGGTGTCGTCGGACCCCTGCTTCACCATTCCGTCGAAATCCACCATAGAGCCGGTGTGGATTTGCTTTCCTAACTTGGTAAAGTCATAAGTTGGTGCCATTTTTCAGAATTATATCGAAGAAAACTCTCGAAATTGATTTGAAGATAGATAGGGTTTCGAGAGAATTTTTGCCTTTGCTTTTGAGAGAAAGAAATGAACATTTTAGAAGTGTGAGAGAGAAACGGACGAAAATGGTTTAAATATGGTTTATGAAAGGACGTGCGGGTGGTTTTGAAATATGATCGAAATCAACGGCTTAGATTTTGCACGCCTATTTAGCATTTAATGTCTCGTATTTAATGCGGCAAAAGATTTATATCCAATCATAAGCTTGGTGTGCGACTTTATGTCCAGTACACATCATCATTATCTTTGACGTATTTCTTAAAACATTCCCGCTTAGTCAAAAACGATCCGTTTTTGTCACTTTGCTTATAAGTGACTCCTTATTCTTTAGCCGATTTAACTCTACTTCTCACGATTCTCTTAGTGACTCAAATTGCTCACCGACTCGGTGTAGTCATCTTTCCGACATCTGGTGATTTCTTACATCGAGCCGATTTACGTGTTCACTCTTTTTCACCTCCTTTTTTTCTGTTCCATTTCTTTTCTTTGATTCTTCGTGTGTCAACTCGTTCAATTAACCCCAACTCATGTTTGAGATGTTTGAGTTCTTCAAATCTTGACTCACATAATGGTTTTGTGAAGATGTCGGCTAGTTGTTTATCGGTTGAGATATATTCCAGGATGATGTCCTTCTTTTCAACATGATCTCTTATGAAGTGATATCCGACATCAATGTGCTTTGTTCTTGAATGCAACACGAGATTTTGAGTGATTGCAATTGCACTTGTGTTATCACACATGATTGGAATTTCTTTTTCCTCAACTTCATAGTCTCTCGCCTTCTGTCTCATCCATAGGACTTGGGCACAACATTGCCGCCTACGCCTATGTATTCTGCCTTCACCGTAGAGGTGGCTATTGAATTTTGCTTCTTGCTAAACCAGAAATTAGCCTTGTTTCCTAGATTTGACATGTGCCTCGAAGTGCTCTTCCGTCCACTCTCCATCCAACATAGTCGAATCAATAGCCAATTAGCTTGAATCCTCCTTCCTTTGGATACCATAGGCCTACTTCTTGGCTTCCTTTCAAGTATCTCGGATTCTCTTATTCTTTGTCATATGGCTCTCTTTTGGAGCATTGAAATCTTGCACATACACCTACAAAGAAAGGTGATGTCCGCCCGGCTTTGTGAGATAGAGCAATGATCCAATAAGTGCTCAGATCTTGTTTGATCTACTGCTTGCCATCCGCATCCATGTCCATTTTGATGATGTGTTCATTGGTATTTTTACGGATGACTTCTCCTCCATACCAAACTTCTTCATTAAATCTCGTGTATTTTGTTTGACTTATGAAGGTTCCATCCTTCAAATTTGTTTCACTTGGAGTCCAAGGAAGAATGTCAACTCTCCCATCATGCTCATTTCAAATTTACTTTGCATGAGGTTTGAAAACTTTTCACACATGACTCTTTGTTTGTGGAACCAAAAATGATGTCATCCACATATATTTGAACAAGCAAAGATACTCTTTTTTGTCTTGAATTAAAAAGTGTTCTATCTACTTTTCCTTTTGTGAATCCATTTTCGGTTAGGAATTGTGACAAAGTATCATACCATGCTCAGGTGCCTGCTTCAATCCATATAGAGCTTTCTTGAGTTTGTATACCTTATCTCCAAGAGTCTTCCTCGCTCAAATCCTGGAGGTTGTTCAACATACACTTCTTCTTCCAATAAACCATTTAGGAATGCACTTTTTACATCCATCTGATATACAATGAAATCCTTGTGAGCTGCATAGGCAAGAAACATCCTTATAGCTTCCAATCTTGCTACAGGGGCAAATGTTTCATCAAAATATACCCCTTCTTCTTGGCAATATCCTTTGGCTACTAGTCTTGCTTTGTTTCTTACCCGCGTAACCTTCCTCGTTCATCTTATTTCGAACACCCATTTGGTGCCAATAACATTTTGATGTATGGGTCTTTGCACTAATTCCCATACTTTATTTCTTTCAAACCGATTCAGCTCTTCTTGCATAGCTTGAATCCAATGTGTGTCGTCCAATGCTTGTGACACGTCTTTGGGCTCTATTTGTGAGATGAAGCGTGAACATGGCTTCTTGTTGAGTTCGATCTTATTTTGACACCTTCTCTTTATATCTCCAATGAGAAGTTCTCGTGGATGGTCTCTTAGCCATCTTACATCGAGGTTGGAGTAAGTTAGCCGGATTCAATCGACTTACGGTACCGTGTTGTCTTTGTGGGTCACTCTCTCGTAATCACTTAGTTGCAAATTTTCCAAATTGTTTTTGAGATTCAAATCTATCTCATCTTCTTCGAATTGATGATTCCAAATTTCCAAAGATAAGCATAGGGACTCTTCTCGTATGGTTGAATGATTCAGCTTATCACCGACTCTTCAATGTCTTCTCCATTTACATTTGGCTCATCGAATACTACATGAATGGATTCTTCCTCAGAACCATAGTTCTTTTGTTGAGTATCATGTAGGCTTTGCTTTCACCGAGTATCCTAAGAAGATACCTTCATCACTTTAGTATCAAAAGCCTTTAGGTTGTCTTTGCCATTGTTGTGGATGGAGCATTTGCATCCAAATATTCTCAAATATGCAACATTTGGTTTTCTTCCACCCAGATCTCATAGGAGTCTTTGTCGATGTCTATTTATCATACATCCGTTTTGGGTGTAGTGTCGTGTTGATTGCTTGACCAAAATCTTTTGGTAACCCCCGCTTGACTAACATGGTCCTTCACGCTTTTTGAGGGTTATGTTCCTTCTTTCTCGCAACTCCATTCTCATTGTGGAGTTCTTGCTCGACGATTCATGACCAATACCATTTTCAATACAATATCGAGTTATTATTCCATTGACAAATTCAGTTCATCATCGATCTTATTTTGATAATGGTTTGACTCTTCTCGCTTTGAATCCTCTTCATCACCGTGGTAGTTTTTGTAGAGTTTCTTTCTTCTTGCACATGAATATTGTCCATGTATATCTTGAGTAGTCATCTACTACCACCAAGGTGTATTTCTTTCCACTTATCTTTGGCCGGTTCCACTGGGCCAAATAGATCCATATGAAGCGTATGCAATATTCTTGTTGAGGATGGGCATGTCTTTTCTTCGAATGACGACTTGATTTGTTTTCCTTCGACATCGTCACATATACTCTCCTTCTTGTATACTCGAGTCCGGAAGTCCTTCTACAAGATTACTTCCGGCAAGCTTGTTAATCGTTTTGAAATTCGGATGACTCAGCTTTTTGTGCCACAACCAACTTGATTCACCAGGCTTTTTGCTAGTAGACAGGTCTTTGGGTGTTGCATTGACCAATCCACTACATACATATTTTTCTGTCTACATCCTTGCAAAGACAACTTCATTTGATTCAATATCTTTGATTTGGCATATACCCATGTTGAATTCTACATTGTAGCCCTTGTCACGAGTTGGATCGATGCTCGCCGCCTGAGTTGAGTCCTTCAACATATGCAACATCTCGTGATTTCTAATCCATTCCTCTTGATGGATCCAATGCCTCTTATTTCGCCAGAGCTTCATTTCCTCCAAATATGACTTTTGCTCCTTTAACTTCCTTGAATTTTGACAGATTTTTCTTATTTCATGTCATATGTCCGGAACAACCACTATCCATGTACCAGGTTCCTTGCACTCACTGCTCAACTCCGCAATCAAGGAAATTAAGTTTTAGGTACCCATACTTGTCCGGGTCCCGAGGGGTTAGAATTGTAAGATGATCCAACCAACCTATAACCAAATGATTTGACTCTAAGGGCTTGCCATCTATCGCTGCCATAATCATAATTAATCCTCGCAAATTGCTTGGGGATTCTAGGTTCATACAACTGTCTCTTTTGTCCGTATGCCTGCATATGTGTTTTAGCAATTGCATTCCTTGGGTAATTGTGGTGTCTTTGAGTGTAGTGCCTAGGTGCATATGTGTGCCGATGAAAGCTCTTATGCTATTGGAATGGCCTTTCTTTGAGTTCTGTGCCTTTGCCATTTGGGCTTATATTCCATAAGTCTATCTTTAGTTCACATTATTCAAATCACTTGACTTGGATATTTTCTACCATTCCCATCATATGTATTTCTTTTATGGGTTTTCTTCTGGGGTTTTGGTAGCTCGCTTCCTTTTTGCAGAGTATTTTCTGTTTGGAGTTTGTTTGAGGAACTCTCACAATTTCTTCTCACCGTCCCTTTCAAATAAGACTCAACTCGGTCGTTTTTCCTTTTCCTTTATAACCAAGGCCGCTTTGCTTGTTATTGTGCTTTGGAGTGAATGTGTGTGCAACATTTAGAGTTTTGGATTTTTCGGACTCTTCATGGCTTGAAGATCCTTTTTCCAAAATTACTCTTGAGGTTTGACATAGCACAGAGAATTAAATCCTAAGCTGTTGTCTTGTCTCCACATTCTCTTTGACTCATAATAAGATCATCCAATGATTTAGATGCCTTAGTGAATGAGGCAATAACATTCTTGAGGTCATTCTCCCTCTTTTCTATAGCAGCAATTTCTGCTATTAATTTAGCATTTTCACTTTTTAAACTATCATTCTCATCGCCTATTTGACTTAGAGTACTCTCGGCTCTTAGTTAGCTTGGAGTTTTGACCTTTGAGTAGAGTCATTTCTCCTCATTCAATAGTGTGTGTGTGAGGATTTAATGTGTTCAAAATCTTTCATCATTTTGCCTAATGAATCATAAAGATCAAAAGATGAAGTGTGTGTGTCACTATCACTATCACTAGTGTCCGAGTTTGATGAGTTAGAGTGTACCTCATCTTCTTGGTCGTTGATCTTGTTCCTTGGCCATCAAGCGGTCGATTCTTCTTCGTAGTCACTTGAGTAGTCATCTTCATCGCTTATCCGAATCACTGTCTCTCTTGACTTGGCTTCGTTTTCGGATCTCTCGAGCCATCATTGCCTTTTTTTTTTTCTTGTCTTCTTTTCTCTCAAGACCTTTCTTTCTTCTTCATCCCCGTATTTGTTGGCTACAGGATATGGATCAATGGCATAGTGACCTGGTTGTCTATTCAAAGATAGATATTCAACCTTTTGATCGCTCTTTCCATTCTTGGATTGTCACCTTTGATACTCAACTTTTTGATGATTTGTTCTCTTGGTTGGCCTATCTTCCCTTGATTTGGAGGGAGCGAGTGTCTTCCGGAAGATTCACCCTTTCCTCTCTTGTGGTTCTTATTAAAGAACTTGTTGAATCTTTTAACCATCGTGGGCTATTTTTCCGGGTCAATGACTTCTTTGACCTCACTCTCTTCCCATCTTTGACAATTAGAGCAATGCTTTGGGTACAACTGTCTCTTCTCGTCTTTTTCTTCTCACCAAACTCGTAAGCTTTGAGGTCCGAGAATAATTCATGGTTGGATGTCTTTGATAGGTCCATGGAATGTCTCAAAGGTGCCATGACCTTCATTTCCCATTCACCGAAGACTTTTTAGATCTTCATACACATTTTCTTCTCGTGTATATTCCTTTCCAAGTGCGATATGCTCATTTGTGATTTTTGTGAACCGAGCATCCAGCTTGATCCAGGTTTTCTCCTGAGATCATTTTGAAGTTCTCAAATTTCTCATGCCACCGATAATTTGTTTTCTTTGATTTGCTCCGAGCCTTCACATATCAATGTCACTTGTCCCCATTTCTTTAGCCGTTTTGCATGATTTGACTTTATTGAACATGGCTTTGTCCAAGGTTTTGTAAAAGATGTCCTTGGCTACATTGTCCAGGTTGTATCTCTTTCTCATCATCATTTGTCCACTCGCTTCTTGGTTTTTCAACCATGACCGTCCGGGAGCAACATCTTCTTCTCCTTCACCGCAACTCTTCGTGACAAACCGTTCACCTTTAAGATTTGCAGAGGCCCATCTTCTATCACTATCCACATCTCATCATGTAATGCCGATAGATGAGCTCCTCGCATACGAATTTTCCAATCATCAAATTCTTCAATAGTGAACATAGGGATGCGTGTCAAATTTGCTTCCATGATAATAACTTTTAATGATAAAAAGAGTTTCGAGAGTTTAAGTACTAAAGCAGACTTTGAAAATTTTGGAGATCTAGTTCAAGAACTGTCACGGAGGGTTCAATGAACCAACCGCCCGATACCACTTGTAGGTCCCAAGGGGTGTAAGTGTAAGGTTTAGAAGGGGGTTGAATAAACCTTACCAAATTTTCGATTTAGTCTTTTTAAATATTCGAGTTGATACTACACAGCTGTGTCTTGATGGACAAATTTAGTCACTCAAGAGAGTTAATCTCTCAACAACTCAACGAGCCGTTGATGGAATAACTCACTTGTTGGCTCTAAATTAACTCGATTGTGATTTTGTTTTCAGGAGGAAGACTTAACACCCTTAAGTTTGATTAAGCAGAATTTAGTGCTTGGTTTAGTACTTATAAGTTATCAAGTGGATAGCAAATTTATCAAAGAGATATAAGCGAGCTTAAAAATGCAGAATTAAAATGCCTTTGAAATGTAAACGACACAATGAAATTTTTATAGAGGTTCAAGATGGGGTAATTCTTCTACTCCTCTCTTCTCCAACTCCCTGGAGGAATCCACTAGGTAATGATCAGGTTTACAAAGTGGTAAATACCGTATACAAGTCTTGATCACACAAATGACTTGATCCTTTGGGACTCGGGCCCGAGACGCCTTGATCACTCACCGCTTCTGCTTACGATTCAGCCTTCTTCACAGGCGGCGCCTTTTGCTACTACTCACTTGCTCAAGCTCTTTGGATTTGATCACGAAGCCCTCCAAAAGCTTAAGACTTGGTTCGACCTTGAACCTTCCTACAATCCTTCGTGGAATGTAGACCCATTTTCTTCAAAAGTTTCCTCTTCAACTGATTGAAGTTCTCTTTCCTTCACAAGGTGAGTGTTGGATTGATGTACTTCGTAATGTAGGCTTGAGGATTAATCTTGAATGATTTGAGAGTATTTCGTTATAGTTTAATTGATTTCTTGAATGTTCGTGGTTCGTAACCTTCTCTCGTAGTCATTCCTCGGCTTTTATAGTGATCTTTCAAAAATTTGCCCGTTGAAGAGATAGGCTTATTTTTGAAAGGCACTTGCAATCGTTTTTGTCTTGTTGCGATCCTTGAATTGCCATTTCCTCGTATGAATTGTTCTTTCACCTTTTCGTAGTTCGACACGATGTAGTGCTTCCCATTGTTCATTTCTTTTGCACGCTTTTGGGGTCGAGCACTCCGAGAAAGGTGGTATGGAGATATTACTTGTTTAAGTAAATCTCTTGATTTACGTGCAACGGATCTTTTACGCTTATCTCGACTTGACCGCATTTCCTTGCTTTCCCAGGTGACTTAGAGTCGACTTCCAATCATTGGATGACTCTTCCATCACTTCAACTTGAGACTTGGCTTTTCTCGAGTTGACTTGACCGATACTCCACTTGGTCGCATCTCGCCTGCTTTTTAGTAGAGTTCCCGTCTACTTCTTTTTTGCCATACTCACTGTCTCACATCGTAGTCTTCCTTCCAGTCTTGATTGTCTTTTGCATGTTAGGCGTAGTGACTTAACTCAACGGCTTGGCCACTTAATTGTAACAATGCATTTTACAACAAGAATTGGGGTGCCAACTTTCTATTCTAAGTTTTACATGGCATTCATCTAAATCTAAACAATAAAATTCCTAACATCGGGCTAATTACACGAAAACATAGAGATTTTTGAAAATTACAAAGAAAAAAATTAAGTTTTGATTCTCGCTTACATCTTTTTCATTCATAAGAAAAAAATTCAAAATCCCCCTCGTATTTGTAGAAACATTACGATACCCCCTTAAATTTGAGACAGAATCAGACCTAATGGGGCTTTTTGTAATTTTGAAACATCTCTATATTTTTTTTCGTAATTAACATAAACTTCGGGGTATTTTTGTAATTATCCTTTAATTTTATGAAGAAGTAGGTAATTAAGGGTGCAATTGTATATCTTTTATTTTGGAAATTTTATTTCTACCAGAGAATAGTGATGAAACATTTTTTTGAAAGAAAATTAAAGATTGAATTTCTATAGTGTGATTGGATATGAAATGAAAATGTAATGATAAAAGTTGATTTGATATGGAAATAGTTAGAAATATGTTAGTGGGTGAATAGTAGAATTTGTGGGAAAATATGTAATAATGATTAGAAATTTTATGGATTGTTTTGAAAAATGAGTAGAAGTGATTGGTGGGAGAAAAAAATGAAAGTGGCAAGCATTCACATTTTAGATTAAAAAAAGAATAATTACAAAAATACCCCGAGGTTCGGTTAATTACAAAAAAATCCAAATATTTTCGAAATTACAAAAACCTCCTTTAGGTTTGATCTGTCTCCCTTCATATGCAAAAAAATATTTCAAAAGTTCCCATTACGTTTATCAAGATTTTACATTTACCCTTAAATTTCAGAAGTAGTCAAACCTTAAGGATTTTTTTGTAATTTTCAAAAACTTCTTGTTTTTATTATAATTAGCCCAAACTTTAGGGGCTTTGTGTAATTATCCCTAAAAAATTCTCAAGCGCGGAACGAACGAAAGTTTTTAATAAGCAATTGGGGCCTAAGTCTTGTACTCTTGTGCAGAGAACGAGAAAAAATGAAATTGACCATATCTTAATGGCATATTTTAACCGTTGATCTTACAATTAAATAATGAATTATGCAGGTTCAGGAAGCCCAGGATGAAGTTGAGGACATTGTAGAATCTCTAGCTAAACAAGCCAAAAATCCTCCTAAAGAAGCAAAAGATCAGTGATTATTAAAGTCACTCAAATATTTCTGTGTGCGACAAAGTTTGTCCATTTTAATTGTGCTAGATATAGTACTAATTATATAATTAGTATTAATTAACAATTCTATGTTTAGTACTTAAACGCAACCATATTGTTGTTTCAAAATATTGAGTCACTTTAAATGGGTTGGAATGTTTGAGTTTACTAATTTGGGTGGGTGTGACAAAAATTACTTTCCTGATCGACGCCATATTTTTGGTACAAGAAAATATGTACTTGACTATATATGAAATGTTTTGTATTGCATTACCAATAAACAATTAATTATAGCTTTCTGGCACAATAAATTAAGATTATTCACTCCTTCAAAATTCAGTCAAGATCCTCTATTTTATTTAGTATTTTATTTTATATTCCTATAAACAGCGTGAATGCCGCCGCATGTAAAAATGACATAACCATCTATTTATACCATTAATATAAAAGATAAAACACTAATGATATATATATATATATATATATATATATATATATATATATAGAGAGAGAGAGAGAGAGAGAGAGAGAGAGAGAGAGAGTTTTAAGGCATGTACTATAAACTTTTAAGTATAATTAGGAAAATCTCATTGAGCCTTTAATTTTAAGATTTCTGTAATTATGTCAACTTGTAGATAACTCAATCACGTTTCCCAAAAGCTACGAAATTGAAATATAAATTAAGGAATTAAATGGCATCTTAACAAGTAAATAAAATGTTTATACCTTGCTTAGTTAATAATACTGTCAAGATATTGATAAACCAAAACAAATGTAATTTCATTTCATGTAAATTTACATTTCATTTAAATTGTTGTTTCATTAGTTATGTTAGGTTAGTTCAGACGGTTAAGTTAGTTAACACTGTAGCTCTATATATTTGTATTTCCGGACTTTATCAATTAGTTTTCTCTATTCAAGAAATCAATAAATCGATTCTTCATCTTCTTGATTTCTCGCTCATATTATCAACATGGTATCAAGAGAAATTCTAATTTCGCTCCGATTCAATCAATTTCTTGAGATTTCTATACACAATCTGTCATTACCATTACTCGTTGTTTTTTCCGCAATTTTTTCACTTCTTGAACTCCAAATTGCTTGTCAATCCATTGCCATGGTCAGGCCGCAACATACCAGGCATCGATGATCCTTCATCACCATACTACTTACATCCAAGTGACAACCCCTGCAATAATAGTTTACGAGCCATTCACCGGAGAAAATTATATTTCTTGGAATCGAGCGCTTTCTATGGCGTTAAATGTCAAGAATAAAAGTGGTTTCATCGATGGTTCTATCCCAGTGCCTCACCCCACCACTTCCAATCTCTATAATTCATGGCGGGGCGAATAATTTGGTATTATCTTGGCTATTGAACTCAATTTGCAAAGATATCCGACAGAGTCTCCTATACTTCACCACCGCCCGAGAGGTTTGGGATGAATTGAAGGTGCGGTATGCTCGTAGTGACGGTCCCCGAGTCTTTCATCTTGAGAAGTCTTTGAGTTCTATTACACAAGGTTCCAATTCAATTCACATTTACTACAACCAATTTAAAGGACTATGGGATGAATATATAAATCATAGGCCCATTATGAAGTGTTCTTGTGGATCTTGTTCATGTAACATTGCTTTGCTCAAATGGTTGTAACTCAACAAAAATGACTCTGTCATAAAATTTCTTGTGGGGTTACATGAATCTTATGCTCCATTGCCGATTACTAATGAATTCTCCATTGCCTTCACTTGCCAAGGTTTATTCTCTATTGCTTCAAGAAGAATCCCAAAGGGGATTGAATAATATTTACTGTCAATTCTTGTTCCAATCCCATTGAGTCGAAGAGCAATGATGATGATGGCAAGACAACAAAATTTTTCAAAATTTCAATCCAAAGACAAGAAGAAGCCAAGATGTTCACATTGTGGCTACACCGGGCACACTATAGACAAGTGTTTCCAATTAATAGGCTATCCTCCTGGTTGGAAAGGGCCTAAGGGTCATAGGATGGCAAAAGATCCATTGCTAATCCGCCACAAACTCGAATTGTCTCCTCGTAAAGAATGCTCGTGGATAATCCTCGATATCCAAAGAAATGCTTTGGAGCAATTTTTGGTTTTTGCAAAGTCTCATCAAGCCAACAATTCAAGTTGTGCACTCTGCGGAACAGCCATTCCTCGCCTCACACAACTTCTACTTTTGCAGTAGCATTTCTAGTAATTCTTTGATTCATCATAAATGGATACTTGATACAAAAAAATCGATCACATGATATGTGATCAATCCTTATTTTCAAGTCCCCTACACTGTTTCTATACCAAAGACACTTACCAAATGGAAATATTGCTACACGACTACTCATATTGGCACAATCTCATTAATCGAGAATTTAAAGTTACACAAAGTTTTGTGTGTACCAACTTTTGCTTTCAATCTTATCTCTGTCTCACAACTAGCAAAATCCTCCAATTGTGTTTTGCATTTCTTGTCTCCACACTCGTTTCTTGCAGGATATGAACAACCTCAAGATGATTGGATGTCTTGAGCAAAATGATGGTCTATATCATTTTAAATTTCCTTTTAATGCATCTCAGAAAGACATTACATCCGTAAAAATTTCGATTCCATACTTTGGCATGCCGACTTGGACATACTTACGCTAAAACTCTAGCAACATTACCACATCTTTCTTCCGTTGTACATGATTTTAAGGCTTGTGATATTTGCCATTTTGCCAAACAGAGAAAGTTGCCATTTAATAAAAGTGTTTCGTTTCAACTCTTCCTTTTGAGCTCATTCATTGTGATTTATGGGGTCCATTTTCTACTATATCTCATAGTGGTTCTAAATATTTTCTTACAATTGTTGATGATTTTTCTCGGTGCACTTGGATTTATATGTTGAAAAACAAATCGGACACAAGAAAAAAAGTCTTCAATCTTTCCTAAATATGGTACATACTCGGTTTAACAAGAAAATAAAGATTATTAGATCCGACAATGGGACTGAATTTCTTCTTTCGATTTTTACTCTTCAAATAACATTTTACATCAAACAAGTTGTGTTGAAACTCCAAAACAAAATGGCTTGGTAGAAAGAAAACACCAACATTTGCTTCAAATTGCTAGAGCCTTATTATTTCAGTCAAAAGTTCCTCTTTTCTTTTGGGATGAGTGTGTGATGACTGCTGCTCATATTATAAATAGACTTCCCACCCCTGTTCTTCATAACAAATCTCCTTTTGAAATGTTATTTAATAAAAAACCAGACTACTCTCATTTCAAAATTTTTGGTTGTCTAGCATATGTTTCTACATTAACTGCCAACAAGAATAAATTTGAACCAAGGTCATCTAAGTGTATTTTTCTAGGATATCCTATTGGTTCAAAAGGTTATAAATTGTATGATCTTATTAACAAAAAGATGGTTATATCTAGACATGTTCAATTTTGTGAAGATGTTTTCCCTTATGCTGATGTTTCTTCTCAGAAATCTAACATTTTTGTGCCTGATACTAATATTCCTATGTTTATTAATGCAGAAAATGCAATTTTTGACACTGCTCCATTAGTTCAGCAAAGTTTACCCAATATTCCTGAAAATTATATTTCTAGTCCCTCAAATATACATGAAAACAACATTCCTAGTCCCTCAGATACTTCTGAAAATCATATTTCTAGTCCCTCACAGACTTCTGAAAATCATATTTCTAGTCCCTCAGATAACTCTAGCCCTTCTTCTACTCCTGTTATGAGGAAATCAACTAGAAACAGAACTACACCTACTTATCTTCAAATCTATGACTGTGTTTTACCTCCTTCACTACAATCCTCAACACAGTATGCTTCATCTGGGAAGCAATATAGCATCTGTAATTCTTTATCTATTGAACAACTATCTCACAGCCATAGAGTGTTTACAGCTAACATATCTGTAGTTACTGAACCAAAAACATATTCACAAGCAAGCAAAAGTTTGGAATGGCAACAGGCTATGAAAGCTGAGTTAACAGCCCTTGAGAAAAACAACACCTGGCTTTTGACTGAACTCCCACCAAACAAACATTGCATTGGTTGTAAGTGGGTATACAAGGTAAAATACAAGTCAGATGGTTCTATAGAAAGGTATAAGGCTAGGCTTGTGGCAAAAGGTTACACACAGGAAGAAGGTATGGATTATTTTGATACATTTTCTCCTGTTGCTAACATCACAACTGTAAGGTTGATTATTGCAGTAGCAGCAGCTTCAGGATGGTTTTTACATCAACTTGATGTAAACAATGCTTTCTTGCATGGTGACTTAAATGAAGAAGTATATATGCTCCCCCCACCAGGCTATTGTGCACAGAATGATAAGAGGGTTTGCAAACTTATCAAAAGTTTATATGGCCTTAAACAAGCTTCTAGACAATGGTTTCAAAAGCTAACTTCTTGTTTACTTACCTATGGTTTTCAGCAATCCAAATCTGATCCATCTCTGTTTATAAAATCTAATTCTCAACATATAACTATATTATGTGTCTATGTTGATGATATTATCTTGGCAGGTAATAATATGGATGAGATAAATCACATTAAACAACATCTTGATGATCAGTTCACTATCAAAGACCTTGGTACTCTCAAATACATTTTGGGTATTGAAATAGCAAGGTCTTCAAAAGGAATTCATCTATGTCAAAGAAAATATGCCCTGGATCTTCTTACAGAAACAGGACTTCTTGGTTGCAAACCAAGCTCTACTCCAATGGACTCAAAGTTTGATCCAACAGCAGCAGCTTCCACACCTTTAACTGATCCTTCACATTATAGAAGGCTCATTGGAAGAATGTTATATTTGACCATCACCAGACCTGAATTGTCATACAGTATTCACACCTTAAGTCAATTTTTGTCTAAACCAACAGTGGCACATCTCACAAAGAAAGACTCACAGGGTGTTGAGATACATCAAAACAATCCAGAAAAGGTATTTTTACTCTTCTAATTCAGATTTACATCTAAAAGGATTTACTGATGCAGATTGGGCAAAATGTCCGGATACAAGAAGAAGCATCGGTGGCTATGCAAGATTTCTAGCAACTCATTGATCTCATGGAAGACAAAGAAGCAACCTACCATCGGTCATCGCCAGAAGGCCGAGTATAGAGCTATTGCTCTAATCACTTGCGAGCTACAATGGCTTACCTACCTTCTCCAAGATATACAAATCCCACACAAACACTGCTTTGGTATATACTTGACAAAGAAAAGTGCATATTGCATCTCTCAAAACGCTTGCAACCATGAGAGGACAAAACACATACAATTGGATTGTCATTTTGTCCGGAAAAGCTACAAAGGATTGCTCAAACTTATCTTCCTACCTCCTCATCATCTCAAAAGAAGCGTGAGACATATTTACAAAACCTTTACCTTCACTTTTGTTCAACCATTCTATCAACAAGTTGAGCATGATAGACATTCATGCTCCACTTGAGGTCAAGATATTGATAAACCAAAACAAATGTAATTTCATTTCATGTAAATTTACATTTCATTTAAATTGTTGTTTCATTAGTTATGTTAGGTTAGTTCAGACGGTTAAGTTAGTTAACACTGTAGCTCTATATATTTGTATTTCCGACTTTATCAATTAGTTTTCTCTATTCAGTTAATCAATAAATCAGTTCTTTATCTTCTTGATTTCTGCTCATATTATCAACAAATACTAATACAATATCACTCCATGTCTTCAAGTGTTAAGTCTTCTCACGGTGACGATCTTCTCAAAAAACAGTTCATGGGGATCCTCGAGTGTGCCGGTAGATACACTTCCGATGCTCAAGTCAAGAATAGATTGAGAAATAATGAATTTACAAAATTTACTAATGTAGCTTCAAATGTTGGAGATTGAAAATATTTGTACTAAATGTTGGAGATATAGTAATTCAATAAAACTAGACCATTTTGATCAGCTCCATGAGCCTTCGAGCTGAGTCCTAGTATGTTTTTTATGAACTTAGTTCAAGCATTCAGCCCATTATCTTTAATTTTGTTAATTAACTTGTGGAATTATCCACTTAATTTATTGAATTTTATAAACAATATATGACACATCAAGTACCAATTTGGTCTTTTCAACCATGCATTTCAGTATTGTATTGAGAGTTGGAGCATTTGTAACCAATGGGCTTAGCTCATGACCACCACTCCCACCACAAGGAACTTGAGTCTCTTGTAGGGTGGATGTCATGGGTTTAAAACCTCATTCTATCAAATTGTTCCCAAGGCATATACGAGCTAGTGAAGATTTGGTAGGAATTCTTCAATAGCATTGTGTGTGTTCGATTCGGAGAGAGATCAACTATTAATAGATTTGGGGTTCGAATGTAATTGTTCTCTTTACCTGGAGGATCTCGGTTATACGTTAGCAAACTTTACCATAACACCGTCCGTGTGTGCACATCCTGCGGTTTACCTTAGTGGCGGTGGTGAGGGATCGGAGTTGCTTTGTCCTCGTGCACTCAGCGCAAATCGAAGCTAAGTAATAAAAAAAAAAAAAAAAAAAGAGTTGGAGCATTGCTGGCCTTCTAGGACCTTTATTTACCATTAATCTTAATCATATTGTTTCCTTCCTACCTAAATAATGACCAAAATCGGTGATCTTGTCACATTATTAATTGAACAAATCAGAAACTGCACATGTGTTTTGTGTTGGCATTTCAATTAAAAATTATTACATTGTCTCCAGGCTCTATGGTTGTTCATTCGGTTAATTCGGTTAACCATTAACCGAAATGTTAAAAACCGAATTAATCAATTTGCTAATTGGTAAAACCATTAACCGAACCGAAATTATATTTACCGAATTAACCGAACCGAATTATATTTCGGTTAATTGATCGTTAACCGAATTAACCGAAATTTCTTTAAAATACAAAAATATATTTTTATATATTATATATGATATAAATAAATAAATATAATTCACAAAAATTATTTAAAATAAAAATATAATTTTTTATGTATAATATATGATATAAATAAATAAATATATATGATATATATTATATATAATTATAATTATATATAAAATATATGTTTAATATAATATTTCGTTAATTCGGTTAATTTCAATTTTCGAACTGAATTAACCGATAACCGAAATTTTTCAAAACCTTTGACCATTCACCAAACCGAAATAATTCGGTTATCGATCAATTAACCGAATTGATTCGGTTAACGGTTAACCGAAAAAAAATCGGTTAATTGAACACCCCTACCAGGCTCCACCTGCCCAACACGCACATCCCTGCAGTGTGCGACTGAATATTCGACAACTTTTAATCCATTTAATCCATGTGTTTTTCATGTTTCATTTGTTCCTCCATTCTTTTTTAAAAGATAATTGTCATTATTTGATCAATCATCATTGAAGTATTTTGTATTATATGATACCCACAAAAATGTGTATTCGTAGAAGGCCTCGTGGCTCGTTGGTAAGAAATGTAGTTCTAATAATTATCTCTTAATATAAAGACAACCCTCTTAATTAAGCTACATAATTAACAACTTTTAAGCTCATTGCGAGGGAAAAGAAAAAACCAAAATATAGTTAAATATATGGATAATTACAAAAACACCTATGAGGTATTGGCTAGTTACCAAAAAACCTAAAAATATTTAAAATTACAAAAACAAATCCCCAAATCTGATTTTGTCTTAAATATTGATAGAATATGTTGCCCTATTAATCAATATAGTCCGATTTTCGTAAGAGTTAATAAAAATCTCCTGTCGCATAAAGTGGTGTTATAACACTTAAGACAGACACTATATAAACAGTTGCACAAATGGAAATAAAAAAAATAACACCAGGATTTTTGACGTGCTTAGATTCCTCAATCTTAATGCACGAGGCCACGCCTGCAGAAGAAACAATCCACTATTAGAAAATAAACAGTTATTACAAATACAATCGATTTTATGAAATTCCAAGACTCCTCTTTAAATTTCTACCAACACTTGTATTCAACTAATCCCGAAAGTTTCTTCCAAGAACTCAACTCATTGGAATCACTCCAACTTCAAATCCCTTGAATGGTTGAGTCGATCCACACCGTAGATCTTTCACCTTCTTCTCCCGAAAAATAAGAATTATCAAACAATAGATTTCTTGAAGAACAATATAGCTCAATGGTGTTTTTCTCGATAACTTCTTCAAGAGTCCGACTTCTCTTCTTATAGCTTTCAAGAATAAATCATATCCCCGATTTCTTGTGGACGATTTTAAGCTAAGGAAGGAAATCAATAAAATCATTTCCTTGTGGGTAAGAATCATGTACACAAGGAAAGTGATTAGAAAAGGATAATTGGCAATTATAAAAGATCAATCAATTAAGATAAATCATTCCAATAATATCAAAGAACATTCATATAATAGATAACATGCCAAAATTAAAGCACAAAATATGGCATAAAATCCGCCCCCGATTTCTCTGCTACAAGTGTTGCATCGCCGAGTTACAACACTAGAACTTGCAACGAGCTCAAAGACCAAATTTGCCAATTAAGTAACCCCTTTGGCACTTTTGGTCAAAACAACAATTCATAGGATAACATCAAAACAAATATAGATAAAGATGCAACACTAGGAATCACAAAGCCCCGCAAGTTAGCACAGATTCAAAAGATGCATACATAGTTCAAATTCATCCAACACATTGTCCAATAGAACTAGTTTATCATTCGTACTAGAACAAAATAAACATAAGGATGTAGTGGTCTTCATCGAACCACTATATTCCTTTGACTCCCCCGTGAGTCAACATCAATATCATCTTCATCTTCATACTCAAACTCCTTTCAAAAGCAAAGATCATCATCTTCTTCCTTATCACCGGACTTTTCTGACTCTCCTCAAGTAGCTTTCATCTCACCATCTCACTTGACTCGCCTTTGCTCCCCTTACTTGGGTCTCACCTCTCTTGAGTCTCCTCTCTCCCCCTTTTTGACCAAAAAAGACAAAACAAAAAAAAGCCAACCAAACTTTGGCTATTTTTTGGTCAAAATAATCTTCTTCAAGAATTTGAATGTAGTCCTTACCAAAATTGATGAGAGAATGAACCGCCATAATTGGAGTGATACAAATGGCGACTATGGGAGTTTCCAAGAAAAGCTTCCAACCGCAAATTTGAAATTCAAATATTTTTGGAAAAGTCCCATAATTCAAGGTGTGCAATTAATCCAAAATAAGAAATGAACAATGAACAATACCATTTATTATCGTAGACAAATTTAAGGAATAAATTATTTCCAAAAATAATACACCACATCGAATCAAGAAAGAAAATATTTTCCACAAGCCCAAAAATAATCCCGAGGGATGTCTAGAATGATGAGTTTATTTCGAGAGGAATAAAAAAAAAAAAAAAAAAAAAAGGCCTCAAAGGCGTTTTGGTCTTTCAGAACCAGTGTTGTACCACATTTTTCAATAACATCGCCATACAAAGTCAATGGATCAAAATCCTTTTCCCATTTAAAAAATCTTTTGAGTGAAAGGAATCAACAAATGAATAATTAGCCATCAAGAGCTTTCGCTCCAAAACATGGGTAGCTCTTTCTCTCAAGATCATAACATGATTCAAGCATATAAAAGAACAGAGAATAGTTCACAAATCAATAGCTTTCACACACAATGTATAGATAAATTTTTTCCACAAAGGCTTAAAAATAAATACATCTTTAACATGGGAAAAATCATTCTGCTTCAATTTGATCCACAATTATTTTTAGGCAAGGGTTTCATCAAAGGAGTACTCAATCGAGTTACGGTAATAAAACAAAGATAAGCCAATGAAACGATCTTAAAAATGCAAAATGACTAATGCAAAAGAATTAAGATCAACAAGAGGTTGAAACACATCAAGAAAAAAATGATGCATATGGTGTTGCAACACCGAAACCTACACTCGGTTAGAAAAAACAGACACCCGCAGACTCGTTTCGTAATTAAACCTTTGAAAGTCTAGGGCTTTGGTGAAAATATCAAAGAATTTGATTCGCAGTGGTAACAAAATCAATGGTAACAATCTTATTCTCAACCAAGTCTCTAATAAAATGGTGTCGAATATCGATGTGTTTAGTTCTCGAGTATTGCACGGGTTTTTAAAAATGTTTATGGCACTTGAATTATCACAAGATGTGAGCAAGAGTTTTCTCTTCAACCCCATAGTCAAATCAACACTTGTATCAACCACAACATTTGAGAACAAAAGCTCCCTAAGGTCGTATATTCGATTTCGATAGTTGATAGGGATACACAACTTTGTTCCTTTCTCGTACAATGAAACTAAATTGTTAACAAGGTAGACACATCCTCCATGAGTGCTCTTTCGATCATCGATATCACTGTCAAATTAACATCACTAAACCCAAATCAAGTTAGTGTTAGATAAATGTTTTTATCATGATTTTGATGATTATGTTCGATTTTGTTCAAATATGTTTTCAAACCAAAACTATGTCCCTAAATGTTGTCTAAATATTTCCGATCAACTTAAAATGTTTTTACTATTTTTCTGAGTATTTCTTGAAGTTTATTTTCAATAAAACATTGGACAACACATTTGTTTCAGTTCGACCGGTGGCGCTCTTCATAGGGCAACCCGCACTGAGTTGAGTCGTGAAACAAAAAAATGGGACGTAAGAAAAATAGGGCGGGCGATCGGTCGACCAGGTGGGCGACGGGTGGTGTGACCTCGGCCGACCGGGCGACTAATTGTACACGCAAGTTGGATTTTTGTTCCAGACTTCTCTGTTTAAAAAATCGCTGGGGCAACCGGTCACATAAGGCGGCGACACTCGCCGCACCCCCGACCGGTCCTCTCGTGTAAAAATTCGCAGAATTCAATTTCAATCTTATCTCTCGCGACTATCGTCGAACCCTATGTTTATCAAAGAAACTATCCGCTATGCGTTTTTTGCACAACTTTTCCCTATTTTGTGGGATTGATTTCTAACACTATATTGATCATTTTAAATGGTTTCTTTTGCAAAGAAATCACTCCCCAATGAGGAGCCAATGTCCGGAAATGAAAGCCAAGTCATCTCCTATAAATAGAGGCTTCATTCAAGCAACAAGATACAACACACAATATACAAGCAAAGAGCAATTGAGCAAACACTTTCATATATCTTGTTGTATTAGCCTAAAGCACTTTCACTTGCACTTATTTGAGGTCTAGGCTTTCAATTCTTGATTACACTTGTACTCATATTGTATCAATCATTATTGAGTTGTAATCTTGATTTTGGTCATCATTCAACACAAGACATCCTTGTGAGTATTCTTGTGGTAAGAATACACTTGGGTGATCTAGGTGATAGGTGTTTGAAGGTTGTGGTAATCTTCAAAGGTGTTGTAAGAGGGTTGTGGTAATCCTCAAAGTGGTGTAAGAGGATTGTGGTAATCCTCAAAGTGGTGAAAGAGGGTTGTGGTAATCCTCAAGGTGTTGTATTAATTTTTGGTAAATTAATAAAATCTTTTTTTTTTTTTGAAATCCATCCCTAGAGATACTTGGGGTGGTAGAGGATTAGGCCCTAGGTGGGTTGAACCTCTTTAAATTCAACGAGTGTTGTTTATTTTCCGCATTTACATTTTTGTTGTTTACTCGTTGTTTCGAAAAAGAGGGTGATTTGTAAAAAATCGGCATAATCTATTCACCCCCTCTAGATTATTGTAGCCACTTGACTAACAAGTGGTATCAGAGCCAAACTCTTTGGCTAGCTCGTTCCGAGTAAAGAGGAAAGATCCATGGCTACAAATGATGCTCATCTCACCACCGGCGCCTCCACCAATAAGCCACCACTATTCGACGCCAACAACTACGCATTTTGGAAAGACCGTATGGAGTGCTTCCTACAAGGGTGCGGGTTCGACATTTGGAATGTGGTCATTGAAGGAGTTGATCAACCAACAAAGAAATCGGAGGATGGCACCTTGGCTCCTAAACCTTTCAAGGAGTTTGATGAAAACGACAAAAAGGCTTTTTCTCTAAACGGTAAGGCCTTAAATATTTTGCATTGTTCTCTTACCGCCACCGAGTACAATCGCATAAGAGGCATAAGGTCGGCACATGAGGTTTGGGAAAAATTGGAGACAATCTATGAAGGGACTAAGAAAGTCAAGCAAGCAAGAAAGACCATGCTTGTTAAAGACTTCAAAACTTTAACATGTATGATGGCGAAAGCATCTCCAAAATGGTGGAAAGGCTTGACAATATTGTCAATCCTCTTGTGGCCCTCGGCAAAGTCATCTCCGAAGAAGACAAGGTGACCAAGGTACTAAATGCACTTCCCGCTCATGGTCCGAAAAAGTAACGGCAATCACGGAGGCACAAAATCTTGAGACACTCAAGTTTGATGAGCTTATTGGGAACCTACTCATCTATGAAGTCTATCTCAAGGAGAGGAAAAATTCCAAACCATCCACAAATCAATCGGGTATGCAAATTATTCCTAAAGGTCTTGCTTCTTCTTCTAATAATGCATACTATGATAATGATGATGATGAGGAGGAGACGACCGCACTTGTTCGAAAATTTGCAAAATTTGTGAATAAAAATAAAGCAAGAAAACCAAGAGATAATGCTTGCTTTAAATGCGGAAAACCCAGGCACTTCATTGCCGATTGCCCGAAGCTCGAAGAGGAGCAAAAGAAAAGGAAGCCTTTCACAATAAAGAAGGCTCTAAATGCGGAAGTCAAAACATAGGATGAACTACTCGAAACAACCGATGAGGAAGGAGAAACCAAACACGGTCTCATGGCTATAGACGATGAAAACAATGAGGTACACTCAAATTCTTCTACTTCCTCCATAGTTGATGACTTGCAATGTGATTTTGATGAATTGCAAATTGAGTTTCAAAATTTAATTGTTAAATACAAAAATTTGAAAAAGGAGCATAAGGAGATTAAGGTTGAAAAGGAAAAATTATTTACCTCTTATGAATCTCTAGACAAAGCTCATGCTCTTACTCTTACTAGAATTCATTCTCTTGAAACCGAAAGGGAATTGCTCACAAAAGATATTGAATGTTTGAAAAATGACGTGCATCGTTTCAACATAAGTACGGATAAAGTCACAAAAATTTTAGATGCACAAAGAGGTGAGCATTCCAAATCGGGACTTGTTTATAAGCCATTTCAAAGTGTTTTTAAGAAAAATAACCAAGGTCCGACTTTTGTACGTGCTAATAATTATAATACTCCTACTTGTTTTTATTGTGGCAAAATTAGACATTATGCTAATAATTGCAAATTGAGAAATAGCTCAAGACATGTTTGGAGACCCAAAGGTCTCAAGACTAACCCCATGGACCCCAAAATTATAGGGTACCTAAAAGAAATTCTTTTGTAGGTAATAGGGGCTATGACCACAATGGAAGATTCAAAATGGCTCGTGGACGGCGGATGTTCACGCCATATGACCGGGAGGAGAGAACTTTTACCAACATCAAGCTCCAAGAAGAGGGTATGGTCATGTTCGCAATGAAAGGAAAAAATTCTTGGAAATGGAGAAATTGGTAACTCTTCTTTCTCTCTTAGTAATGTTCTATTAGTTGAAGGGCTTAAGTTTAATTTGATAAGTGTTAGCCAACTTTGTGATTCAAAATATGATGTTTCCTTTAATAAAGAAAAATGCCTTATTCTTAAAAATGGTGAAATTATTTGTGAAGCAAATAGAAAAGACAATCTTTACAAAATTTGTACAAGTGATTTGGTTAGTCAAAATGTTTCTTGTTTAGTCGCCAATAATGATTTAACTAGTTTATGGCATAGGCGACTTGGACATGTTGTATACAAGAATTTGAAAAATATTTACAAAAATCAACATGTGAAAGGACTACCCAAATTGAATTTTGAAAATCTTGGCTTATGTGACACTTGTCAAAAGAACAAATTAGTTAAAAGTAGTTTTAAGCCCAAAATGAAATTTCCACAACCAAACCCCTACAAATGCTTCACCTTGATTTGTACGGGGATATTGGTACGGCTAGTCTAAGTGGAAAACATTACACTTTTGTTATAGTAGATGATTATTCGAGATATACTTGGGCTCTTTTTCTTACCAATAAAAATGATGTCGTTAATGAGTTTGTTAAGTTGTGTAGACTTATTGAGAATGAAAAAGAAGATACTATCAAGTCTATTCAAGCGATCGATGTGGAGAATTTGACGGTGAATTTAGAGTATTTTGTGAAACCAAAGGATATGCTCATAATTTCTCGGCTCCAAGGACACCTCAACAAAATGGAGTAGCCGAACGGAAGAATCGGACATTGCAAGAAATGAGTCGGTCCATGCTCAATGAATTTTCACTTCCAAAGTATTTTTGGGCCGAAGCCGTAAGTACCGCTTGCTATGTCATTAATCGAGTTTATATTCGTCCTAAAATGAATAAAACTCCATATGAGCTTTGGAAAGGTAGAACTCCAAATATTAGTTATTTCAAGATATTTGGTTGTAAATGCTTTATTTTGAATACCAAGGATCAATTGGACAAACTTGATCCTAAGGCCGATGAAGGGATATTTATGGGATATTCAACAAAAAGCAAAGCATATCGAGTTTACAATAAGGCTAGTGGAGTTGTTGAAGAATCCATCCATGTTAAATTCAATGAAGCTTCGGAGTTGAAAGAATTCCTAATGATGAAAGTGATGAGGAAGATATTATTGAACAAATTGTTCAAATTGATGATCAACCGTCTACATCAAATGATCAACCGTCCACTTCAAATGGTCCTCAAGAAGATAGAGGTGATATCTCGGATCTTCCCGTTGCATTGAAATTTAAGGAGGTCACCCAAAAGATCTTATTATTGGTGATCCCTTGACAAAGTGATGACTCGGAGAAAATTTGCCGAGAAAGCTCTTATTTCTCAAAAAGAGCCTAAAAATGCTAAAGAAGCTATTGAGGATGAGGATTGGTTTCTAGAGATGCAAGAGGAGTTGAATCAATTTGAAAGAAATGATGCATGGGAATTGGTACCTTGTCCTCCTTCTCAAACCATTATTGGCACAAAATGGGTTTTCCGGAACAAACTTGATGATCAAGGCAACATTGTTCAAATAAGGCAAGGTTAGTAGCTCAAGGGTATTGTCAAGAAGAAGGTATTGACTATGATGAAACTTTTGCACCGTAGTGCGTTTAGAAGCTATTCGTATTTTGCTTGCCTATTCTTGCTTTAAAAATTTCAAACTTTACCAAATGGATGTTAAATCCGCCTTCTTAAATGGTATTATTCAAGAAGAAGTCTATGTAAAACAACCTCCGGGTTTGAAAATTTTTCTAGGCCTAATGATGTTTATAAACTTAAAAGGCCTTGTATGGTTTAAAACAAGCACCCGTGCATGGTATGATAGACTTAGTTCGTTTCTTTTACAAAATGGTTTTATAAGAGGTAAAGTTGATACAACTCTATTTGTTTTTGAAAAAGGGCAAGATTGCTTACTTGTGCAAATATATGTTGATGATATTATCTTTGGTGCTACTAATGATTCTTTGTGCAAGAAATTTTCTAAGTTAATGCAAGGAGAATTTGAGATGAGTATGATGGGGAGCTTAACTTCTTTCTTAGACTTCAAATTAAGCAATGTCAAGAAGGTATTTATATCTCGCAATCAAAGTATACAAAAGAACTTTTGAAAAAGTTCGGCATTGAAGAAGGAAGAACCGTCTCTACTCCAATGGCAACAAATGTCAAAATTGACAAAGATGAGAAAGGCAAGTCCGTGGATGAATCAAAGTATCGAGGTATGATTGGTAGTTTACTTTATTTAACCGCTAGTAGACCGGACATTCTTCATGTCGTATGCCTATGTGCTCGTTTTCAAAGCAATCCCAAAGAATCTCACATGAGTGCCGTTAAAAGGATTTTTCGATATTTAAAAGGCACCATTCAATATGGTTTATTTTATCCAAAGAATGAAAACTTTTCTCTTAAAGGTTATAGTGATTCTAATATGCGGAAATATTGATGATCGGAAAAGTATTTCCGGATCATGTCAATTTTTAGGCGATTGCCTAGTTTCTTGGTTTTCAAAGAAAAATCGTGTTTTCTTTTCAACGGCCGGGTTTAATATATTTCCGCCGCATTTTGTTGTACTCAACTTCTTTGGATGAAACAAACCTTAGCGGATTACAAATGCTCTTTTGAAAATGTACCTATCTTTTGTGATAATATATCCGCTATAAATATTGCTCAAAACCCGGTTCATCATAACCGTATTAAACATATTGAGATTCAACATCATTTTCTAAGGGATTGTGTTTCAAAACGTAGAATTGAGATATCCTTTGTACCATCTCAAGATCAATTAGCGGATTATCTTCCGAGACTTTTTCTTCAATACGAGCTCGGTTAGGCATAATGCATATTGAATGAAGCTTATGTTTGCATTTTGCACGCTTTTAAAACTTAGGGGCAAAAAATCGGATTTTTGGTTGAAAATTCGATTTTGGTAAAATCGACAAAACAAATGGTCAGAAGTTGAGGGCAACCGGTCGCCCTCAACCTCGACCGACGCCTCAACCTCGACCGTCGCCTAAGCTATATTTTGGCTTTTAAACGTTCCCTTCTTGATTCTTCATTTTAACAAATTTTTGGCCATTTTTCGTCCCCTTTGCCTAATTCACTCAAATTTAATTCAAAAATGATTTTCATGCATCTCTTACACAACATGGACATTTTATAGCATAATCATCATCATTATGGCTCACTCTTTCCGATCAAATGGTAAGAATTTCGCGTCTTTTACTCAATTGGGTGGAACCTCGAGTTTTTTCGAGTTTCTTGAAAATTTTTGATGTAATTTTCGTATGATCATGATGAGCTTAGTTGTTGTGTTGTTTTGTATGATGATTGGCTTGAATTGATGTTGAAAATTTTTGGCTTGAACCATTTACAAAGGTTATATACAACCTCTTCTTTTTTACCACACACAGGTGTTCGATGAAATGTCGCAATGAAAATTTCAACTTATACATGATTCTCTTGATTTCAAAAGTTTTCTATACTTATTAGGATCATGTTTTGCCAATCAAAACAAGTGTATGACTTCTTTATATTACATTTCTCCCATTTTCCTTGGATTATGATGCTTTAATTGATCAACGGTTAATAAACCGTCCCTTTGGCGCACTTTGGTATTATTGTATGGTGTTTTCACCATTCTAACATTCTTTTGATGATTCCAAAGGGGAGAAAACAGATATTGGCTCGTTAGCTCAAGAGAAGCTAATAAAAGCTCTTAATAAGTATTGTGGACTCTAATACCTAGTCCATGGCTTGAAACTTGGACTCGAATGACATTGATTATAAGTCTTGTGACAGGGGAGCTTCTTAGCTCATGATGCAATCTATATAAGCTTGTTATAACTTGTGCTTCTTACTTATAATTATCGTTTGTTGATATGCTCATAAATAGGGGAGCTTTGTATGAAATACTTCTAACGGATAGTTTACTTGTAAAACCAAAAATTTTATTTGGTTTTAAAATCGCCCTCAAGAAAATTGTTTTGGTTTGTAATCATCAAAAAGGGGAGTTTGTTAGATAAATGTTTTTATCATGATTTTGATGATTATGTTCGATTTTGTTCAAATATGTTTTCAAACCAAAACTATGTCCCTAAATGTTGTCTAAATATTTCCGATCAACTTAAAATGTTTTTACTATTTTTCTGAGTATTTCTTGAAGTTTATTTTCAATAAAACATCGGACAACACATTTGTTTCAGGCTCGACCGCCGCCCTATAGGGCAACCCGCACTGAGTTGAGTCGTGAAACAGAAAAATGGGACGTAAGAAAAACAAAGGCGGGCGACCGGTCGGCCGAGGTGGGCGACGGTGTGGTCGACGACCGATCGGCCGGCGGGCGACTTGCACTGCAAGTTGGATTTTTGTTCCGCACTTCTCTGCTTTCGTAAAATCGCGTCGCGGCAACCGGTCACACTAAGGCGGCCGGCCGCCCCCTCGACCGTCCCCCCTGTGTAAAAATTCGCAGAATTCAATTTCAATCTTATCTCTCACGACCGGTCGAACCCTATGTTTATCAAAGAAACTATCCGTTGCGTTTTTCGGACAACTTTTCCTATTTTGTGGGATTGATTTCTAACAGCTATATTGATCATTTTAAATGGTTTCTTTTGCAGCAAATCACTCCCCAAGGAGGAGCCAATGTCTGGAAATGAAAGCCAAGTCCTCTCCTATAAATAGAGGCTTCATTCAAGCAACAAGATACAACACACAATATACAAGCAAAGAGCAATTGAGCAAACACTTTCATATATCTTGTTGTATTAGCTAAGCACTTTCACTTGCACTTATTTGAGGTCTAGGCTTTCAATTCTTGATTACACTTGTACTCATATTGTATCAATCATTATTGAGTTGTAATCTTGATTTTGGTCATCATTCAACACAAGACATCCTTGTGAGTATTCTTGTGGTAAGAATACACTTGGGTGATCTAGGTGATAGGTGTTTGAAGGCGTGGTAATCTTAAAAGGTGTTGTAAGAGGTTGTGGTAATCCTCAAAGTGGTGTAAGAGGATTGTGGTAATCCTCAAAGTGGTGAAAGAGGGTTGTGGTAATCCTCAAGGTGTTGTATTAATTTTTGGTAAATTAATAAAATCTTTTTTTTTTGAAATCCATCCCTGAGATACTTTGGGGTGGTAGAGGATTAGGCCCTGGTGGGTTGAACCTCTTTAAATCAACGAGTGTTGTTTATTTTCCGCATTTACATTTTTGTTGTTTACTCGTTGTTTTTGAAAAAGAGGGTGATTTGTAAAAAAATCGGCATAATCTATTCACCCCCTCTGATTATTGTAGCCACTTGGACTAACAGTTAGTGTTATGACACTTGGTGTTGTAACACTGAGCTCTTCCCGCAACAAATAACATTTAGCGGAGGACCTATTTCCCTTCGAATACAAATCGCGAATTATCAAAGACATTACAAACATTCTTATCAAATTTGACACATAAATCATCATCACACAACTTAATGCTAATAAGATTAGATTTCAAGCCTTCAACATACATGACATTTTTTAATTGGGAAGTCCTACGACATTTAACGTTCCTTTTCCCAAAACCTTTCCTTTAGCACCATCAAAAAAAGTGACCAAACCGTTTTCATAATTTTCAAAATCAATGAGTTTTTCCAATTCTCCAAATCATATGACGAGAACACCCACCGTCAAAATACCATGATTCATCATATTATCTTTTAAAGATGTGTGAGCAACATTACAACAAAACTCATTTTTCCTAACCCAAATTTTCTTAGGTTTGTTGGATAAATCAACTTTAAAACAAGGAGTGTTTCTTTGGTGATGTTTGAACACCGGAGTTTGCACCCCGCCTTGCTTATAGTGTTTTACAAGGCGATAACGCTTAGGTCTTATATGGCCAGGATGCTTTGCAATAGTGACATATAGGAACAAAAGCATTGTTTCTTTTTCCATTATGATCGAATGATGTTCCTTCTTTAACAAAATCACTCTTAGAATTTTTATCCTTTTTAACAGAGTTTTTGTTAGCATTGAAACCAAAACCAATACCTGGACGATCTTGTGGTATTTTTTCCTTGAGAAAGAATTTCATCAAATCTCCCTTGCCTCGTGTTCAATTTTTTTGTGACAGTTGTCATCTCACCGAGGTCTTTCTTCACTTTGGCAAGTTCTTCCTTTCTTTCATTTGCCGCCTTTCGAACTTAATAACCTCTCCTTTGAGTGCCTCTTTTTTTTCATAAAGACATACTACTTTATTTTCCAGGTTCTCATTTGTTTCCAAGACAACCAAGCATTTTTCGTACATCTTTTGGTAAACTCTCCTTAGTTCTTCATTCCTTGATTTTTCATTAGCTTCCGAGTCATCCTCGGAGTATTCATCACTTGAGTTGTTTTTCTCTGCGGCAATCACGGAGTTTAGACATCTTTCAAAGAAAAGGAAAGTTAGTGTCATACCTTCTTGGTGTTGTAACACCGAAATAGCACTGGGTGCGTTTCATTACAACCAACCTCTTTGTCAATGAAGGTGAATGATTTCTCATTCTTCTTTCGAGTATTTGCACATTCAACCTGGATGTGTCCAAAGCCACCACATTCTCTCGCATTGAATACTTTTGCTTTTGATTGAGGATTTGCTTCTTCCTTTTTTTTGATCACAAGGAATTGAGGGCGTGAAACGGACCTTTCTTCATAAACACAAGACATGTTAGCAACAAATATAAAACATGATCTCACTAATAAGAATTAGTGTTAGGCTCTTGATGCCAATTGATAAAATATGTAGCCCTATTAATCAATATAGTCGATTTTCGTAAGAGTTAATAAAAATCTCCTGTGTCGATGGTGGTGTTATAACACTTAAGACAGTACTATATAAACAGTTATTGCACAAATGAAATAAAAAATAACACTAGAATTTTTGAAGTGCTTAGATTCCTCAATCTTAATGCACGAGGCCACGCCTGAGAAGAAACAATCCACTATTATAAAACAAACAATTATTACAAATACAATCGGTTTTATGAAATTCCAAGACTCCTCTTTAAATTTCTACCAACACTTGTATTCAACTAATCCCGAAAGTTTCTTCCAAGAACTCAACTCTTTGAATCACTCCAACTTCAAATCCCTTGAATGGTTGAGTCGATCCACACCGTAGATCTTTTTGTATCTTAGCCTGAGTTTTTTTTTGTTGGTAATTATCCCTTATAGTACACGAGTTGTGTAATCGTATTGACAAATCTCCAACAACCTCCCTTTGAAATTACACCACCTACCACCAGTTCTCTTACTCGGTTGACGACTAGCGAACGCACGGCATGTATTCGATCTTGCATTATCATTTACTTGATTATAAAAAAAAAAAATGCACTTAACTTTCAAATACTTTTCTTTCATTAACTAAAGGATTAACTACATGAATGTCCAAAATTGCATTTTTGGTACTCATCGTACATTTTTGAATGTGTAATAAGCGGGCGTAGCCACCGGCTCTAGTACTCTAGCTCAATTTTTTTCCCCATAACTCAACTATTTTTTCCCATTAAAAAAACATATAATTTTTTATTTTTATTTTTTTACCTTATAAAAATGAAAAAAACAAATTGGGCGGGGAGCCCTACATGCGCCCTGGTAATAAGTCAAATTAGCCATTCGTTTTGTAAAAAACAAAATCACGTTTTTCTATTTTTTTAATCCATTTTTGACTAAAAACCGACGGTAATATCCTTCTTGCATTGTATTCTTTGGTGAAATACTTAGCCATTCTTTACAAAATTGATGCGGTATGTGACAAGTGACCAAGACAAGATTCTTGGTAACGAAAATGGACCACATAAATAAATAAAAGTAGCAAAGTGGACAAATCAACTCAACTAGCTAAACATTTTTATCATAGGGAAGTCTTCGAAAATCTGACGAGTCGTTCTAAAAGTGAATAGCGACCCACATGTTTCTTGTCTTTGACAATTTTAGAGTTTCATGCATCACATCGTTTTTCCATTCAAGAATGTGCCTATAAAGTGATCGGGCCACTAAACTTCTTGATAAAATATGTTGCCCTATTAATCAATATATCAATACAAAACCCTGGATGTTCGAATTCAAACATTGTTGTTTGTTAATGTTGTAACACCGAAACATACGACACACTCACACAAATGAAATATAAATAACACCAGGATTTTTAACGTGCTTAGATTCCTCAATCTTAATGCACGAGGCCACGCCTGAGAAGAAAACAATCCAATATTAGAAAACAACAATTATTACAAATACGATTTGGATTTACGTAAAGCATAAAGACTCCTCTTTATCTTATACACCAACACTCGTATAAAACTAATATTCCGATTGATTCTTCCAAAAACCTCAACCTTGTTGGAATCCCTCCAACTTCAAATCCCTTGAACGATTGAGTCGATCCACACCGTAGATCTTCACCGTCTTCTCCCGAAGACTAGAATAAAGACACAAGTATTTCTTGAAGAAGAACAATAAGCTTAAAATATCTTTTTCTCTTGGTAATCTTCTTCAAAGGCCGAGTTCCCTTTATATATAGTGAATGGAAACGATCCTCACATGGCGTAACCGATCCTCTCGTGGCCGGAATCAAGGACGTGCCAATTTCACCGAGTTACAAAAACTATAAAAGGAAAACATCATAATATAAAATATTTCCTTATGGGTAAGAATCAAATACATAAGGAAGGAGTTTAAATGGCAATTTAAATAGGTCAATATATCAATATATGCAATCACGGATTACCGAAAGAAGCTACCTAAAATAGCACAATCGCCATTAAATAATCACGCAGAGAATCGGCAAGATATCATCCCACATTCGCGTTCGCGTTGAAGGTGTTGCCAGTTGTGTTACAACACTGGATTTTGCATTGTGCAGAAAGACCAAATTTGCCAATAATGATAACATTAACAATCTCCCCCTTTGGCACTTTTGGTCAAAAACACATCATGCAGGAAAAATAAAGAATCATAAGTGAAGCAACACTTTTGATTTAAATCCTGCAAATGTTAGCACAGTCAAAATAACAAGCATTTATCCAATAGCATACATATCCAATCAGTTTATCCAAAATAAAAGTTTTATCATCAAACTACAAAGCAAGATAAACAGAGAATGCTATAGATCGAGTCATCCTTTGACTCCCCTTTAGAGTGAGCCACACCATCTTCCTCATCATCATCATATTCAAACTCCCCCCCAGAAGCTGCATCATCATCTTCTTCCTTATCACCGGACTTTCCTGGACTCCCCTCAATTTGGTCTCATCAAGAAGAGACTCGGTTTGCTCCCCCTTACTTGGGTCTCACCTCACTAGAGTCTCTTCTCTCCCCCTTTTTGACCAAAAAAAGACAAATAAAGCCAACCAAACTTTGGCTATTTTTTGGTCAAAACAATCTCCTTCAAGAATTTGTATGTAGTCCTTACCAAAATTGATGAGAGAATGAACCGCCAAAATTGGAGTGATACAAATGGCGACTATGGGAGTTTCCAAGAAAAGCTTCCAACTGCAAATTCAAAAATTTGGAAAAGTCTCATAATTCAAGGTGTGCAATTAATCCAGAATAAGCACAGATGAACAATACCATTTATTATCATGAGACAAATTTAAGGAATAAATCATTTCCAAAAATAATACACCACATCGAATCAAGAGAGAAGATATTTTCCACAAGCCCAAAGATGATCCTGATGGATGCCTAGAATGATGAGTTTATTTCTGACAGGAATAAAAAGGCCTCACGCGCGTTTTGGTGCGGTAACTCGAGTGTTGTACCACTTTTTTCATGAACACCACCATACAAAGTCAATGGATCAAAATCCTTTTCCCATTTAATAAATCTTTTGAGTGAAAGGAATCGTGAGAAGAACAATTAGCTACCGGTAGCTTTCGCTCCAAAAATATGGGTAGCTCTTTCTCGAGAAGATCATAACAAGATTCAAGCATATATAAGAACATAGAATGGTTCACAATCGAATAGCTTTTACAAACAATGTAAGGGCAGCTTTTTTCGTCAAAGGCCCAAAATAAATACATCTTTCATATGGGAAAGATCATTTTGTTTGCAATTTGATCCACAATTGTTTTTAGGCGGAAAATTCATCAAAGGAGTACTCAATAGGGTTACAACAATAAAAACAGAAAAAGCCAATGTAATGATCTTAAAAATGCAAAATGTCTAATGCACAAGAATTAAGATCAAAAAGAAGTTGCAACACAAAAAGAAAGAGAAATGATGCACATGGTGTTGCAACACCGAAACCCACACTAGTCGGAAAGAATAGACACCCAAAGACTCAAGCTTTTTTCGTAATTAAACCTTTGAAAGTCTAGGGCTTTGGTGAAAATATCGCAATTTGATTCTCGGTGGTAACAAAATCAATGGTAACAATCTTATTCTCAACCAAGTCTCTAATAAAATGGTGTCGAATATCGATGTGTTTAGTTCGAGTGTTACACTGGATTTTTAAAAATGTTTATGGCACTTGAATTATCACAAGAATCGCAAGAATTTTCTCTTCAACCCCATAGTAAGTCAACACTTGTATCATCCACAACATTTGAGAACAAAAGCTCCCTAAGGTCGTATATTCGGACTCAATAGTGGATAGGGATACACAACTTTGTTCCTCATCGTACAATGAAACAAAATTGTTACCAAGGTAGACACATCCTCCAGGAGTGCTCTCTTCGATCATCGACATCACTGTCAAATTAACATCACTAAACCCAAAAGTTAGTGTTAGCATCGATAAATATAATATACCAGGTTTAATAGTCCCATTCACATATATAGTGATTCCCATATTCAATTTAGGAACTCCAACTACGATTCCTATTTTGATCGATTATGCATGCCACGAAAATTCAAGTGACCCATTTTCGATGCTATATTTCGATTCACTCGAGTAGTGTTATGACACTCGGTGTTGTAACACCGAGTCTGTTCGCAATAAATAACATTCGCGGAGGATCTTTTCCTTCGAATACAATTGTCGAATTATCAAAGACATTACAAACATTCTTATCAAATTTGACACACAAATCATCATCACAAAGTTGACGATCTTGATAAGATTGGCTTTTAGTCCTTCAACATACAAAACATTTTTGAGAGAAGGAAGACCGGACACATTCAAGGTTCCTTTTCCCAAAACTTTGCCTTTTAGCACCATCACCAAAAGTGACCAATCCATTTTCATGTTTTTCAAAATCAACAGTTTTTCCAACTCTCCAGTCATACGAGAGCAACCACTCACAAAGTACCATGATTCAGTCACATTGGCTTTTAAAGCAGTGTGTACAACATAGCAAGAGAATTCATCCTTCCTAACCCAGATTTTCTTGGGTTTGTTTGATAAATCAATTTTAAAACGAGGAGTGTTTCTTTGCTGATGTTGGAACACTGGAGTTTGCACCCTGCCTTGCCTATAGTGTTTCTGAAGGCGATAACACTTAGGTCTTATATGGCCAGGACGATTGCAATAGTGACATATAGGAACAAAAGTATTTCTTTTTCCAACATGATTAGATGAAGTTCCTTCTTTAACAAAAGCATTTTTAGAATTTTTATCCTTTTTAGCAAAGTTTTTGTTAGAAATAGAACCAAAACCAGTACCTGCACGATCTTGATGGATCTTTTCTTGAGATAGAATTTCATCCAATCTCCCCTTACCAAAGTGTTTAGTTTCCTAACGCAGGCCATCATCTCGCTTAGATCTTTCTTCACCTTGGTTAATTTTTCCTTTCTTTCTGTTGCTATCCTTTCAAATTTTATGACTTCACCTTTGAGTGAGTCTCTTTCAAAGAAGATGACACACCACTTTCTTTTCCAGGTTTTCATTTGTTTTCAAGACAACCAAGCATTTTTCGTACATCTTTTGGTAAACTCCCCTTAGTTCTTCATTCCTTGATTCTTCATCAACTTCGCAGTCATCCTCGTGAGTATTCATCACTTGAGTTATTTTCCTCTGCGGAATCACGAGTTTAGACATCTTTCAACCAAAGGAAAGCTAGTGTCATACCCGCTTGGTGTTGTAACACGAAATAGCACTCGAGGTGCGTTTCATTACAACCAACCTCTTTGCCAACATGATTGCTCACATTTTCTTCTTCTTTATCATCCTGGTTCTTCGTTACTCCATGAGGTGGTGAATGATTTCCCATTCTTCTTTTGAGTATTTGCACATTCAACCTGGATATGTCCAAAGCCACCACATTCTCTCGCATTGAATCCTTTTGCTTTTATTTGAGTATTTGATTCTTCTTCGTTTTTTTGACTCGTCAAGGAATTGAGGCGTGAAACCGAACTTTCTTCATAAACACAAGACATGTTAGCAACAAATACAAAACATGATCTCACTAATAAGAATTAATGTTAGGCTCTTGATGCCAATTGATAAAATATGTTGCCCTATTAATCAATATATCAATACAAAACCTTGGATGTTCGAAAACAAAGTGTTGTTTGTTAATGTTGTAACACTAAAACATACGACACACTCACACAAATGAAATATAAATAACACCAGGATTTTTAACGTGCTTAGATTCCTCAATCTTAATGCACGAGGCCATGCCTGCAGAAAGAAAATAATCCAATATTAGAAAACAACAATTATTACAAATACGATCGGATTTACGTAAAGCATAAAGACTCCTCTTTATCTTATACACCAACACTCGTGTATAAAACTAATATTCCGATTGATTCTTCCAAAACCTCGAACCTTGTTGGAATCCCTCCAACTTCAAATCCCTTGAACGATTGAGTCGATCCACACCGTAGATCTTCACCGTCTTCTCCCGAAGACTAGAATAAAGACACAAGTATTTCTTGAAGAAGAACAATAAGCTCAAAATATCTTTTTCTCTTGGTAATCTTCTTCAAAGGCCGAGTTCCCTTTATATAGTGAATGGAAACGATCCTCGCATGGAAGAACCGATCCTCTCGTGGTGGAATCAAGGACGTGCAAATTTCACTGAGTTACAAAAACTATAAAAGGAAAACAACATAATATAAAATCTTTCCTTATGGGTGAGAATCAAATACATAAGGAATGAGTTTAAATGGCAATTTAAATAGGTTGAATATATCAATATATGCAATCACAGACACAAAGAAGCTACCTAAAATAAAGCACAATCGCCATTAAATAATCACGGAGAATGCAAAAGATATCGCCCAGTTCGCGCGGAAGGTGTGCAAAGTGTTACAACACCGGATTTTGCAGACCGTTGCGAGAAAGACCAAATTTGCCAATAATGATAACATTAACACTTCTTCCACATTAAAACTCAAAATATAAAAAAGCTTATAATTTCTTCAAAGGTTAACATACACAAATTCATCTAATTTTCCCTAAGTAGTGCAGAAATCGGTTATGGCAAATTCTATAGTTGGGTGTAATATTTCTGCTTATTGTAAGCCTCGGAACCTATTTTCCAGTCCCATAAATAATACAGTGATCTTAAGTAAATATAAAGATCAAAGCTATTTTCAGAGCAATAATTTCGGATTGAGATGGAATAACAGGACCAAAAGGTTAGTACGTGATGTTACCAAATTAAATACATTCTTGAAAGTAATATATATTCTTTTTATTACTATTTATTAATTCTAGTTGTTGATAATTATAATAAATTTAGTTAAATTTAAATTCTTTTTATTTTTAGGAACTTTGTGGTCTATGCTAGCAATGCTCCACCTGATAGCAATGTTCCATCCGACGCTCCATTAATGCCTTCTGAACCATCTTCCAATTCTTTGTGAGTTTAAATTTCATTTTTGTTTTGAATTTTACATTTGAAACTACAATATTTGGACACTCTTAGCCTTATATATTTGATATATTTTAATATTAAATAATTACTCCATGTATTAGCTAGTTATTGCTAGAAGTATATAAATACATTAATATCCCTCAGAGTTTGTGTCTTTTTTGTTATTTTGTGTTATGGCAAAATTGCAATATTGTTAGAAATTGTCAATTTTGGCAACACGGTAAAATGGCCGAACTGGTCTTGTTCGTTTTAATTTTTTAATTTAGTAATGTAAGCATTAAAACTGCTTTATTTGAGATTTTTTTATTTCCAATAGGCAAGTGATGCCTAAAAATTGCGAATTTTTTTATTTCCAATAATTTTTATGACCTGACAATCCATTTCAGCACATGTATTAATGTATCCACAATTTTTTATTGGAGAAATGGATTTCCATGTAAAATGGTTTTCACTAATGCTGTAAAATGGTTTCCACTAAAATTGTTGCAGAATAAATCAGATTCTCCGAATGATGACACCTATTATGCCATTTTTGAGCAGCAAATTGGGGCCATTTTGGATACTCAAACGTAAGAGACAAATTAATTAAAGACTATATAAATATTAGATATATAAAAAAATAGAATTGTAGTAGCTAATTATATATATAATTCAAATTAATTTGTGGGCAGATAAAATTGAGAGTGAAGTGGAAAAGGTGGAGCTGATCGTGAACGCGGTGGAGAAGGTGGCGGAGCAGTTGACAAAGTGGCGGAGGATATCACCGATAATATTCCTCAAGGAAAACTTAAAACTATTTTGGATGCTATTGAAGATATGGTGAAAGAATCATTAAATGTTGATTCTATCGGAGATTTCATCGATAAGGTTCGTATCGGAAAAACGTGTAAATTACAAAACGGATCTTTTATTCGGTTGAAATCACGAACCTAGCGCTGGTCGCTAGGGGACTAATCGAGTTTAGACCGGATTTTTAGAACAAAGGGATAGAATTAATTCCCATGCCATTATATCCGAATAACTCGATTTTCCAATACCGATACACTACAAGTAAAAGTCAATTTATCTACGTAAATTTTTTTAGGTAAGTAAGTATTAAAATAATTGTTAAGCGTGATAAAATCATTTTTAGGTAAATATTCACCGACAAAATTTGAAATTGTTAGTAAATACCTACAATATTTTTGTCAATGAATTTAATAATTATTGGTGATTTGTAGATAATTGGTTGATATAGTTTTGAGAAAAATAATATTTCTTTTATTCCGTCGGTATTATGAAGATATAAAATTTATTGACCACCTCTTTAGTAGGAGAGATGATACTTGGTCTCATCTATTAGAGGAGAGGTCAAAGGTTCAAACATATCCCTCCCCTCCCCTCCCCTCCCTCCCTTCCCTTTGTATATTTTGAATTTATTAAAAAAACTATAAAACTAGTGACAAAATTATTTCTATCGGTAAATTGTGTCGGTAAAATGGAATTTGTTTGTAGTGATAATATTTAACGGATAAGGGTTAGCCCACATGGGTGACCCACCAATCGATCCAATGACCCATTAATCTGCGTCAAAATTAATTATTCCCTATAGTTAGCCTTTTTTTAAATTTACTTTCTGAAATAGATTTTTTTATTTAATTTTCCATATTGTCATGTTTTTTTTTCTCAACGAATTTTTTCGCAATTTAAATGCAGGTTCAGGAAGCAGATGACCAAGTTGAGTCCTTTCTTGATTCTCTTGATGGTGAAGCAGAAGAGTCTCCCAAAAATGCAAATGCTCAGAAATCTAACTATGGAATATAATCTGCTTTTTAAATTTTCTAGGTATTTAGGATAAAGTCTTGATTTTATAAACGCATGTTGTTTCTTATGTGTAATCAACATTCTACTTCATGGTTTTTGCCTTAAAGGCATTGTGCGGATGAGATCTTGAATTCGAATGATGTTTCATCTCCTATTTCATCGCACGATGATTGTCACGCGTGTATAGAAGTTACCATATTAATTTTGAACCAAAAATCAAGCATAAATTGTGGGTTTTTAATATGGTAGCTTATATACACGTGACATTCATCTCATGCGATGGAATAGAAATGAAACACCATTCTAGAATAGAAGATCTCATCCAAATCGTGCAAGTATTTTTATATTTGCACAAATTTTGTATATTTTATGTATATTTCATTTATTATGCTTTGCACGTTTGATTTTGAAAAATAAGTATGTTGTGTAGTGACACGTTCGGTGTTGCCAACACTCTACACAACACACACTACAAATCCTATTAATTCACCTTGAATTCTAACAAATAGTAACAATGGTGTCTGAACATCATACTTTTTAGTGTTAATAAGTAATAACAAGATGAAAAACTAGGCAAAAAATGCATCGCAGCATTTTCATAATTAACTGAAAACAAATAGAGATACCTCAGAAAGATCTTTAATTACCCTTTTACCCCTGAAATAATACAAAAGTAAAAAAAAAATTGATCAATAGCAAGTAATAAAATCATAGAGATATCATCTTGAATTATGTGATTAATTAAATTACCTTCTGGAAACTCCACCACCAGTGAGTCACCATATGAACATCCCTTAGTCAAGTAGTTCATCACGGTCAATGGGACAGTCTCCATTGAAAGATATCCATAACGTCTTCTTGTAAATTTCAGACGCTTCATATATGGAAATGGAGATGGACTTTGCTCCAAGAGTTGAGGATCCATTGCAAGAACCTTTCCACAAAGTAAAGAGGCAAAAAAGTTAGGGGTATTTGTAATGATTGAAAAGGTTAAGGGATGTAATTGTAAAATATTTGATAGACGGGTCAGCAAACTCCGTAGTTCAACTAATATAATAGTTGGGGTAAAAATATAAGATGGAATTAAACCTCAAACGGGTTTTTATAATTTTAAAATTTTTCTGGTTTTTTTTTTTTTTTTTTGTAATTACTCCAAACTTCAAGGGTAGTTTTTGCAATCACCCCTCAATGATAGTTTTTGTAATTACCGGTTTAACATACTATAGTTGATATAATTTGACAATTCGAGTAAGGGAATGTTTGCAAAAACTTCTATTGCTAACGTAGTAATTTATTGTAGCATATGTAAGATGTAGTTGAGAATCAGAAACTGATAAGGTTAACAAAGAGAAGCTAAAAGCAGATTAAGAAATTTAAATCACCCCAACACTAAATAGAAGCTAAAAAACAGAATAACAAATCCAAAGCACCCCTCCACAAATAGAAGTCAAAAGCAGAATCAGAAATCCAAGGCCTTGTTTGTTTATGTTTCCAAGGCCCCATTTTCAATTTCCAACTATTCATAGAAATGGAATCATGTTTGTTTCTAAAATTTCTAATGGAAATCATCATTTTCACTTTCCACTTTTCACATAAAACATCATCTCAAACCTACAATTTCATCTCTCAACCCTATACACTACCCTACATCACTTATCAATCATTATTCTTATTTTTTAATCCAATTATATATGTGGGACCTTCCATTATCAACTTTATCTAATTAGAATACTACTATATATATATATATATCTAATGGGACCCACAAGCCTACAATCTTACAAATATAATATTATATATTCAATTAAAATATTCAACCACTATCAACTTTTCAAATTATTATATACATAAAATACTATTTCAAAACTACTTAACCAAACATAATCTCATTTCCAAACCTACATAAAACTCATTCTCATTCACTCATCCAAACATAATTTCGGTTTTCACACGAAAACCAATAAATCTGAAAATTCATTTTCCAACACTAAAACTAGAAATAGTCATGGAAACATAACCATACAAGGCCTAAATCACTCATCTCCCATTTTTAACTTCTACTATTGAACGGAGTGATTTATTATAGTCAAGAAACGAACAATATTTGAGAATCAAAATCTAAATGTTCACAAATATAAGCTAAAAGTATATTCATAAATCTAAAGTACCCTTCCACAAAGTAGAAGCTAAAAGCAAAATTATAAATTTAAAGCACACTGCCACAAAGTAGAAGCTAAAAGCAGAATTATAAATCTAAAGCACCTGCAATCAAAAATCCAAAGAACTTCTATGTTGTTTTTAAATTCTGAATAAATTAAATTATGCAAATAAGCACTAAAATCTATTTATTTATTTTTTTAATTCAAAATTGACAACCACTTTCTTGAAAGGAATATAACATACTAATTTACCTGAATGGTGTGCAAGGTCAAAGTAACAAACTTTGCATTTCCAAGCTGTTGCAACATCTTGACCAAATTCAGGGGCATCTTTTTCTTGATATCATCTGTATATGGTGCTTCAAGATTTGCATAATTATCAAAGTATACTTCCTCCAAGCAAGGCAAATCCATCTTTGGGCACACCAAAGAAACATACCCATCATACCTAAATGAAATTAGCCTTGGAGCTAAAATTTGTTCCATTTTATCTTCGCGAAAACAAAGGATCATGGAAAGATATTTCCAGGATCCTGAGTTTTGCCGAACAGATGATCATACCAGAAACCTCACAACGATGTAAAGTCAACTCTTCCAAATTATCGAATTTGAAAAGGGCTCTTTTCGAAAACTATAAATATCACCATCATCATCATTGAACTTGAAAGAATCGAGATAAAGGGTCTTCAAATTTGGCAAATAAAATTGTTTTGGTACGAGAATAGTACTAGTATACTGCCGCAGTCTGAGTACTCTTAATGTTTTACTAGCGAAAAATCCGTCAGGGAATCTGACGGACGTGCGACCACAATACGCATCGAGATCGAGAAGCTGAACACCGTGCTTGATCGCATAATCAATGCAGTTTTCTACAAATGTTGAATCCGTCGCGGCCATGTGACTGGACGAGAGCTGAAATTTGGCGATAGTCGAGGTGTCATCGCGGTGAGAAAGGAATTGGGTAACGAAACGCATGAATCGAGGCATGAACTCTTCGTTCTCGTGGGACCATGCCAAGTCCACGCCACTCTTGGTGGCGAGGTGTCTGAAGTTGAATTTGAGATCGGGCAACGTAGACCAGAGTTTTGTCCATTGTTTGGACAGAACGCTGGTCTGAACGGCCTGTTTGGGGTCGAGAGAGGAGAGGATGTGTTGGATTATTACGTCGGGTAATTTGCTGATTCTGTCCTCTTCCGTTGATGTTTTTTGATGCCATATTTTACTTTTCATCCATCTTATTGGTGATATGTGTTTTTTTTCCATTTGAAGATGCTGTTTTTTTGTCCTACTTTTGAATGATTCTGTTTGATTTTACTATATATTGCTTAATTTTGCATAAATGCAAACATTGTCTGACCTTCAAGTCTACTGAATTAGGTAATTTTTTTATGACTTTCAGATTTGATCTATCTTCTTGGTCTTATTTGCCAGTTTCCTAACATGTCTATTGAATAAGGTAGGAAAGAGCTGAAAAAACAGTTAATTGTAAAATAATGATAGCTTTTATTGTATTAATATATGAATGTGACATGTTAATTCAATGTAAGGGGTGATAGACTTTTCCAAATCTACAGTCAACTCGCAATCTTCTTCCATAGTAAGAACGAGTAATAGCCACCGATCAGGAAAAAAAAGAAAGGAACGAGTAATAGCCCCTAGGGGCATAGACGAGCTAGTAAGGACCGAGGTGACGTGGGGTCTGCAACTCTTCCTTGACACAAGTTTGAATCCCACATAGGGAGTAGATTCTTCAATAAATATTGTCGCTCTTTAAAAAAGCGTATCTTGTTGACTCTTTCCTCGGACATCGAATTACACACCATGTATGCTGACAAAGCGGCCTCTGAACAGTGGTCCATCATCCATGACTAGTCAGGCAACCTGAAACCTGAATTATCAAAATCTCAATTTTGATGCCTTCAAGATTAACAAAGTCCTCAGGATTAATAAGTGCAGAGATTGAGAGAAAATATTTTTGGCTTAATTGTAAAGTTGCTCATGTAGTTTTGTGGGTGGTGGCATATTAGGACTTTGACTTTTTCAAATTGCACATTTAGGTTTTTAATTTAAAAAAATTAGCACATTAAACAATCATCCAAAGTCTAAGTTCAAGGGCAGATCTGAAATACTAAAACAAATTTAAGATTTGACGGACCAAGTGATGACCCAAATAACCTACACAACTTAAATAGTCCAAAAGCGTCGAGGCCTTATGGAAGTAACTTGGACAGGTCAAAAGTTTGGGTACAACTTAAGTTTTCTTTTTCTTTTTTTTTTTCTTTTTTTTTTCTTCATTTTGTCTTATTTTTTTTGTTTTACTATGCCTTCAAATGAACAAAGTCACTCGTGAGCTATAAGCACTGTTCTAAAAGACCCCGCCTAGTTCCGATTAGTCCCCGCTGGCGTTAGGCCCCCTTGTCCGCCTACGTTATTTTTTTTTTCAATTAGGCCCCGCCTAACCCCCGTTCAAGTCCCACCTAACCCCGCCTGCTCCGCTAGGCGCTAGGCCTGATCTGCCGCCCCGACTAGCGCCTAGCGATTTTTAGAACACTGACTATAAGTAGCTCGACTTGATAAAAGCTTTGAGTTCGTTAAATGAGGCTCGTCAAAATAAATAATCAAACTCAAACTTGGAGATATTCGACCCGTTAGCTCATGAACAGGTTCGTTAGTAAACTCGTGAACATATTTGTTAGTAAGTTATTAAAATAATAGTTTGATGTTAATTTTAGTTTTTATATGTATAATTATGATAAATATAAAAGTATTTAAATGAACTTATTTATTTGAATAAATCAAAGGTTTTAATATATATTATGCATTTTTTTTAGAAATATATAATTTTATTTTGGTAATAAATTGGAGAATAATTAAATTTATAATTGATATTTACTGAGCTTATTTAGGTTCGATTAAGAAGAAATTCCTAATCCGTATAAATTTAAGCTCGAGTTCAACTCGATAATAAAATAGCGAAGCTCAAACGCTCAAAGGCTCAAACTTTCAAAAGCTCGACTTGATTTGATTGCAACCATACTAATTGTACAACTTCTGCATCGAAGCGCTCTGAACTCCCATCAAGATATCTGGAGTTGCAGATTTGCCTGTTATTTTAATTTCATCTTTTGAAGGAGTTCTTGCTATTCCTTTCTGACTTCTCGGAATTGGATTTTCCATATTATTGGGTTTTTTTTCTTTTTCTCAGAACTGGAATATAATGTGCTTCTTTTTCTGTTTACTACTTATGATAATAGTTTAATTAGGTCAAAATCTTGATTTTGTAAATGCGAGTTTTCAAAGTAAAGCTCTTTTTCTGATATTTGAGCATCAAATTATCCTTATCATGCAGTTCTCAACAAATTTTTCCTGTAAATGTTAAAACATTTGAGATTTCCCAAATTTAGAGAATCTGGTTTTATAAATTTGATGTCTCAATAATGATCCTAAATTGCTGCTGCAAAACTGAGTATGTTGGAAATTTGGAGTTCTTTGATTATGTCCCCTTCTTAAAATTGCTTGTAGTTTACCAATATGTGGCTCAACAATCATATGGCTCGATTAAACGAAGAATAATATACAATCATAATCAAATCGAGTGTCTGAAAATCATACTTCTAGTGTTAAATAACAGATGAAAAACAAGAGTTGATACTATGCGGAAAAAAAATCAAATAATTTACATTATTAAATGAAAACAAAGAGATAGGCCACAGAAAGATCTTTTCCCCTTGATCCCTGAAATACAAAAACAAAAAAAGGTATTTGCTCATAGGTATAACAGATCAATAACAAGTAGCGAAATCATGAATGAAGGGTTGTTACAAAAGTTTAGTCTAATTACCAAAAACCCAACTATCTTTTAAAAATTGCAAGGGAAATTCAGTCTTGTAACGTGGACTATTTTGAAATTTAGTCCTCTAAGTAGTTGCCTTTGAATTTTGGTCCAATATCTTTCAAAATTTTAGACGTTTAGTCCGATTTTACTAACTATGACCGATAGGTGCCAATGTGTCTAGCTATGACCGATGGATGTTAATGTGTCTGAGAAATTATGGAATTTTGATGTTTTGGCGCAAAAAGTTACACGTCAAATACCAAAAATTAACACATAAAATTTAAGAATTTTAATGTTGTGGCATTTTGCGTCATATCACAAAAATCCCCAATTTTTTTGACATGTTTACACCTGACCGATCATAGTTAACAGTTTCCCATAAAATTAAATAGTTTCGGTCAAAATAGGACTAAACATCCAAAATGTGAAAAGATATTGGACTAAAATTTATAGGTGACTACTTGGAGGACTAAATGTCAAAATAATCCAAGTTACAAGGCCAAAAACTTATTTTCCTAAATTATAAGTACCCTTGGCATGTGTTTCTGTGTTACAAATTGCACCCTCAAGTGAGGGGTATTTGCTGAAAAAATGCAAACCTCAAGGGGTGGTGGTATTTATAATTTGAAAAGATAATGGAGTTTTTTGTAATTAGACTAAACCTTAGCGATAAGAATTAATTACCTTATGCGAACTCGACCACCACCGAATACCCGAAGATCCCTTGGTCAAGTAGTTCATCACATTTTGTGGCACTGTCTCCATTAATGTTGGAGGAATTATATCAAGTCTTCTTGTCAATTTCAGACTCTTGATATAGGGAAATGGAGATGGAATTTGCTCTAGGAGATGAGGATCCATTGCAAGAACCTTTTCCACAAAGCAATTAAACAGGTAAAAAAAAAACAGTACAAGTTCTTAGACAACTAGAAAGGCAAAAAAATTAACATATTATAAGAGAAGGGGATAAAACAATTATTACCCTTCGAGGATTAGCCTAATTACAAAATAATCTAGCTTCTTTTAAAATTACAAATGACCTCTTGATATAATTTTCCGTTTTACAAATTGCACACTGTTGAGGAGGTAATTTGTATAACAAAAGACAGACCTCAAGGGGTATTTGTAATCACATTAGGGACTCGTTTGGGATTGTTGATTGGATTGATAAAATAATTCGGATAAGTTAGGATTGGATAATATAATTGAGTTTTATAACGTGTTTGGGAAGTATGATTGTGTTGTGTGATTATTTTAGTAGGATAACAATATTTTGTTTGACATTGATGATAAAGTTCGATAGATTTCCGAAATGACCGAAATACCCCAAATGAAAAATAGAAACATAATACTACCCACACAAATGACTGAATGAGGGACAAATTCGTCAATGACTGTTCACAGAAGTTGGGTGGTATTATATATATGCACCCATATAGCTTGGACCAGTTACCAACCAAGAACAAGACAAAAAAGCCGGATTGAGATTAGTATCATGGATCTGTAGTCAAAAATCCCAAACAATTGATAAACCCAGACTAAATAATTTATCTTGGTCAATCAAGTTTTCCAAACGAGTCCTGGGGGTATTTGCAATTTTTGAAATTGATAGAATTGTTTTTTTCTTTTTGTAATTAAGCTAAACAGGGTAATTTTGAAATTATCCCTATTATAAGTGGATGTGAATTACCTGCATGGTGTGCAAGGATAATGTAACAAACTTTGCATTTCAAGTTGTTGCAGCATCTTGACTAAATTCAGGGGCATCTTTTTCTTGATATCACCTGTGTATGATGATTCAAGATTTGCATAAATATCAAAGTATACTTCCTCCAAGCAAGGAGAATCCACCTTTGGGCATACCAAGGAAACATATCCTTCGTACCTAAAAGAAGTTAGCCCTGGAGCCAAAATTTGTTCAATCTTTGGTTCGCGTAAAAATAATGGATCATGGAATGATATTTCCAAAATCCTAAGTTTGGAAAAACAGATAATCAGACCAGAACACTCGCAATGATGTAAAGTCAACTTTTCTAAATTTGGAAAGTTAGAGAAGGGCTCTTTTGGGAAACTATAAAGATCATCATAACCATTGAACTTGAATGAATCAAGATAAAGTGTCTTGAGATTTGGCAAAATGAATGATTTTGGCACAACAATACTGTTTTTATACTGCTTTAGTTTGAGTTCTTGCAACGTTTCACTAGCGAAAATGCCGTCAGGAACCTGACGGGCGTGGATAACAAGAGACGTCGAGATCAAGGTGTTGAACGCCGTGTTTGATTGCATAACCGATGCAGTTTTCTACAAATGTTGAATCTGACGACATTTTACCGGTCGATAATTGGAATTTGGCAACAGTGGAGGTGTCGTCGCGATGGGAAAGGAATTCGGTCACGAATCGCGTGAAATGAGGCGTGAATATGTTATCATGATACGACCAAGTTGAATACATGCCACGCTGGGTGGCGAGGGATTCGAAGTTGAAGTTGAGATCGGGCAACGTGGACCAGAGCTTTGTCCATCTTTTGGACAGAACGCTTGTCTGAACGGCCTGTTTGAGGTCGACTGAGGAGAGGATGTGTTTGAGAATTGTGTCTGGTAATTTGCTGATTCGGTCTTCTTTCGTCGGTGTTTTTCGATGCCCGATTTTACTTTTCAGCCATCTTGTTGGCGATATGTGCCATTTTTTTTTTCCATTTGGAGATTTTTTTTTGTTCTACCTTTGAATGATTCTGTTTGCTTCTACTACTGGTTAAATTTGCATAATGTAAAGTATTGTGTAGTGTACTGAATTAGGTAGGAATAAGTACACTTGACAACGTTGTGGCCATGGCATAAACAAAAATAATGATAGCTTTTACTTGATCAATATATGACAGAGTCAAGGTAATGTAAGGTGATTCTATCAGTTCATTGATAAGGTTTGCCTGATATTTTAATTTAGGGATAATTACAAAAAGACCCTTAGGTTTAGAGTAATTATAAAAAAAAACAGAGAAGTTTAGAAGTTATAGAAGCTACCTTGAGGCTTGATTCCGTCTTACATTTTTTACGCGAATCATTAGTTAGTTGTACTGATTGAATTTGCTTATACTGTTGCTTAATTTTACTTAAATGCAAAACATTGTGCTGACATTCAAGTCTATTGAATTAGGTAGGAATAAGTATACTTGATAACGTTGTGCCCAAGGCATAAACCACTTGACACCAATGTTAATTGTAAAATATTATAGCTATTACTTGATTTATATATATGACTGAGTCAAGGTAATTATGGGGAAGAATTAGGATAATTATGTATGAATGTTGAATAGTCTCATGTATTATGGCGTATAAATATACTAATTCATATGACTAAAAGGATTTAGTTGTTTTCAATGAGTCCATCTTTTCTTTTTGGATTCAGTTAACAACGATATTTGAAAATTCTTTGAAAATAGATATTCGATACTATTTTAATAATAAATAATGGGATGATTACAAAAGACCCCTTGAGGTTTGGTCTAATTACAAAAAACAGTCAGAGATATTGTTTTAAAATTCCAAAAAGCTCCTTCAGGTTTGATTGTATTTTAAATTTAAGGGGATAACTGTAACATTTCTAGAAATATCAGGGTTTTTTTGAAAAGAGTTAGGAATTACAGGGACAATCACTTGTGCTCATCTAATGTTGTGAAATGGTTTTACTAAAATTCTTGCAGCATAAATCAGAATCTCTGAGCTGTGAGCCTGTGATGACAATTATTATGCCATTTTTTAGCAGCAAATTGGGGCCTCTTTGGATATTCAAAGGTAAGTGCCAGACACTAAAATTCTTTTTTTTTTTTTATACCGCGGTTCCATGTTCCTACACGATTAGTTCTTGGGAAACAGCCCCAGCCCCTCAAGAACTGCACCTCCATGTTCCCACATGGCTAGTCCTCGGGGAAACAATTCAGGCCCCTCAGGAACTGCCCCACGAAAACCGCGAGAAATGCACAATGCCTCCTAGGCGGACAAAAAGTGCAAGTTCTCATTGTAAAGCTCCTTATTCTGATATTTATGCAACAATTATTCTTACCTTATTGTTCTCAACAAATCACGTTTGGAAATATTTTACTGTTAGGAGTATGAGAATCTGTCTGAATTTTCCAAATATGCCTGATTATGTTCTCAAAATTTGTAGAAGCTGATTTTTAATTAGTGTGATGTTTTAAGAATGAATTAATTCTAAATCTCCGCAGCAAAAATGAGGATGTTTGAAATATACAGTTCTCTGATTATGTCCCCTCCTCAAAATTGCTCTGGTTTTCTGTTTAAACAATGCTGAGTAAAAAAGACAACAAAATTTTAATAATACTGAGCATAGTATATGGTGTTCATAACAGATGAAAAACAAGACTTGAAAGTCTCATTATTAGAACAGATAGAGAGATGCATCATTTTAATGTCCGATAAATACAAAAACTACCCCCTGAGGTTTAGCCAAATTACAAAAATCTCCAGTTATCTTTCAAAATTACAAATACCCTATTGATGTTTGTAGTTACCTAACAAAACCCCCACTTGAGGATGCAATTTGTAAGGTAAAAACAAATGTCAAGGGGGTATTTGTAATTTTAAATGATAACTGGGCGTTTTTATAATTAGGTTAAACCTCAGTTTTTAGTGTCTGAACAGCATACTGTTATCCCTGAAGTACAAAGTAAAAAAGGTTCCTCATGGGTCCAACGCATAAATAGCAAGTAGTGAAATCATAAAGATATCATCATGAATTATATGAAGGGATAATTACAAAAAAGAAAAAGTAAGGTTTGAGCTAATTACAAAAAAATTAAGAGATTTTTGAAAATTACAAAAAAAAACCTTGAGGTTTGATTGTGTCTTACATTTAAAGGCATAACAGTAATGTTTTCATAAATGTAAGGTGACAGGATCAAACTTAAAGGGTTCTTCTAATCTTCTCTGGGGTTTTTTGTAATTAGCCCGAACCTCAGGGGCTTTTTTGTAATTATCCCTTATATGATTTAATTACAGAACTCCACCACCAGTGAATCACCATAGGCAGAATGCCCCTTGGTCAAGTAGTTCATCAGAGTCTGTGGCACAGTCTCCATTAATGTTGGATGAATTATCTGACGTCTTTTTGTCAATTTCAAACACGTCATGTAGGGAAATGGAGATGGACTTTGCTCCAGAAGATGAGGATCCATTGCAAGAACCTTTTCACAAAGCAGCAAATAGATAAGACAATAAACATTACAATTGTTCTTTTTTTTTTTTTTTCGAACGATAGAATTTTATTATAACAACTCAAAACTAAAATTACAACTACAATCGAAATAGCCAACTTAAGAAAGAAAAGACTAACTAAGAAAGTGTGTGGGGAATTGGTAAAACCAATTCAAATTCACATGGACTAAAAACTATCCACCCCAAACTAACCACTCCGCGGGAGACTTCAAAGACTTAAAGGAGACTCGTAACACACCAAAAACTAAAATCGGGCACGAGCAACCACTACATCTTTGCGAACACCGATCCGCCTACGAGTTTCGCAAAATCAACCGAGAAAAAGAAAATACAAACAAAAAAAAAGAAAAACAACAACTATAGCTAAAAACGAGAAAAAAAAACAAAAATTGTTTCTCCCTCACCCAACCATTACAATTGTTCTTAGATAACTAGAGACATCAAAATTTAACTTAGGGATAATTACAAAAGCTACCCTTGAAGTTTGACATGATTACAAAAATACTCAATTATCTTTCAAAATTACAAATACCCTCTTAAAATATTTCAAACACTCTCGACAAAAATGATTTTGTTACTTTGAATTTTACAAGTACTCAGAATATCAACAAATTAATTTCTCCCAAACTATACCGACCAATTACCGATGAATCACCAAACCAAAAATAATGTTTTGTTGGTAAAGTAAGCACCATTTGATCGCACTAACAATATACCGACAGAAATACTCTATTTCAGAATAGCAAAAACTTGTATGAGACGGTCTTATAGACATTGTCCATGAGACGGATCCTATTTGTAAATAGAATTCCAACCGAAACCCAAAACCCATAAAAAAATTCATATGTTTTGTGTTTTGTAGGATTCGTTTCATGAAATTAAGTTCATGAGACGATCTCACATAAGACCACTTCTTTCAGATTTTGTGGATAAGTTTAATACCGGCAACAATTTTACTGGTTTGTTGGAATTCTATCGGCATTTTTAGTAACGACAGAATTTTCAGTACTTACTGACAGAAAAATCAAGGGAGTATTTGTAATTTTGAAAGATAGCCGTGTTTTTTTTTTTTTTAACTAGTCTAAACCTCAACGGTATTTTTCGTAATTAACCCTTTATATTTCTGAAAGTTCTAATAAGATGTGAATTTACCTCTCTGGTGTGAAAGCTTAAAGTAACAAACTTTGCATTTCCAAGTTGTTGCAGCATCCTTACCAAATTCAGGGGCATCTTTTTCTTGATATACTGTATATGGTGTTTGAAGATTCGCAAAATTATCAAAGTATACTTCCTCCAAACAAGGAAAATCCATCTTTGGGCACACCAATGAAACATACCCTTCATACCTAAATGAAATAAGCTCCGGAGCTAAAATCTGTTCCATCTTCGTTTCGCGCGAAAACAAAGGACCTCGGAACGATATTTCCAAAATCCTAAGTTTTGCCGAGCAGATGATCATACCCGAAACCTCACACCGATGTAAAGTCAACTTCTCCAAATTATCGAATTTCGAAAAGGGCTCCTTCGGAAAACTGTAAAGATCACCATTATTATCTTCAATGAACTTGAACGAGTCAAGATAAAGCGTCTTCAGATTCGGCAAGACGAACGGTTTTGGGACGACGACACTTCTAGTATACTGCTTCATCCTGAGTTCTCGCAACGTTTTACTAACGAAAAGGCCGTCAGGAAATCTGAAAGGCGTGGGACTAGAGTATACATCGAGATCGAGGTGTTGAACACCGTGATTGATTGCATAATATAGACATGTTTCTACAAATGCCGAATCTGTCGCCAAGTCAGCCGACGTTAGTCGAAATTTGCCGACGGTCGAGCTGTCGTCGCGACGAGAGAGGAAGTGGATCACGAAACGTGTGAAATGAGACATGAATTCGGTGTTATTATATGTCCAGGGTATGTCCATGCCACTCTGGATGAGGAGGTGTCCATAGTCGAAGCGGAGATCGGGCAACGTAGACCAGAGTTTTGTCCATCGTTTGGACAGAACGCTGGTCTGAACGACCTGTTTGGGGTCGAGTGAGGAGAGGATGTGTTGGATTATTGCATCTGGTAATTTGCTGATTCTGTCTTCTTCCATTGATATTTTTTTGATGTTTTTCACATTTCATCAAGCTTCTTGGCCATATGTGGCAGTTTTCATTGAAGATGGTTTACTTGATAACAACGTTGTGCCCAGGGCATTAACAACAAGACACCAATGTCAATGGTAAAATAATGATGATTTGGTTTTGATTAATAAATATGACATTGACTTGGTCACATAGACTTGTCTAGAGTGTATTACAATTAGGGATAATTACAAAAACACTCATGAGGTTTGGGCTAATTACAAATTAAACCTAGAGATATTGCAAAATTACAAAAAGCCCCTCAGGTTTGATCTGGTCTTAAATTTAAGGGGTATTTGGGTTCTTTTGAAATATTTTTTACTTATAGGAGGAAAATGTAAAATCGAATCAACCTCAAGGGATTATTTGTAATTTACAAAAATCTCAGGGTTTTTTCTGTAATTAGCCCGAACCTCAGGGGCTTATCTCTTAGAATTATCTATCTGTCCGAGCCCAATGGACCAAGTCATAGAATTGGGTCGGGCCAAAATTTCGTTGGACCACCAATTTTTTAAGGCCCCGTCCAACAATACTTTTACATGTATTTTGTGTTAGGTCTGTCGGGCCCTTTGGGCTTCAGGTTTTGTCGGGCCAAGTAGGCCCTTATTGTTTCGGACCACTAAAAAAGAAGCTCATCTCAACCCTGGCTGGCCACGGAAATTTTGCTGGCTCTAGATTTATAAATTCATATATAATTATATATCATAATATAATTCTGTCCGGTCCCTCTAAAAGATAGTATAAATTAAATTAAATTTTCAATGTTGTATGTGCAAATAGGATCAAAATCCAATAAATTTAAAATGAGTTCCATATTCAATGTAAAACCATATTGAAAAAAATATATATATATTAGCTACCAGCCTGCAATGGAGCCCTGTTATCTAGGACCTATGGACATCATGGCAGAAATATAATAATAACTTTTTGTTCTAAATGTGAATATTATTTTCTTTTAATTAATTTGTAATTAACCTTTCGAGTTTGGACTTATAATGAATGTAACTTTCATCGCAATCGAAAATTGGATTATTGGTACAAATGGGCTGTGAAAATTGGGTTATTGGAGTCCAGGGCAATATCTGATTCTAATAAGACAACAGTACTGGGCTTCATCTAATTATTATTGGGCCAATAATGAAGTTCGTTTTGCCTGGACTTGGATCCAAAACGTGATGTGATGACTGCATAATCCAAATCCATACCCGAATTCAACTGAGTTTATCATATTGAATTCGACAATCGCCCAAAATCGAAATTCAAGGCCAATCTGGAAACTCATTGTTATGGAATGGCCCAAAATGACGCTAAATTAATTCTTTATTTATTTTATTATACAAAAGATACAAAGAAAAATAAAAAATCCAGACTTTACAATAAAAGGGATCTTGAGTTTTTGATGGAGATAAGGATTAAAGATATCTTATTATCTATTAAGATTATTTTATTAGGTTATTTTATTATCTTTTAAGAGTTTTCAATTGTTAGGAGTTTTATTAAAGTAGGAGTTTGATATTATAAATAGTTGCTTTGTTATTATTTTTAGGGAGGTTGAATTATTATTAATTTTGAGATTATTCTCTTTGCAATACATGTTCTTTTGAGAATTATATTGCTTTGTTCAATACTTCCGGGTATTCTTGAGAATCAACGGTAGTATTTGTGTCATTGTTGTTCTTGTTACGTTTCCGTCTGCATCAGTTGGTATTCAGAGATCAGACTACGCTCTTGAACCATGTTGTCCAGACATGATCCACAACGCATGAACGACATCGCATGCGATCCGTCAGCGGATCGAGTTGTTGACACAACGGATAATTACGTTCCGCATCCAGCAGCAGAAATTTTTCGACATCGTCACCGCCCAGCTCACGGCCAACCAAGATCGAGCGCACGAGGTAGGCAACGGTCGGAACTATCGTTGTGGATGTGGTTATGGTTTTTATCCGTCCTCATATGTTTCATCAAACGAGGATGATGGTGGATACGATGGACCACCAATTTTTGATGAAGAAAATAATAACTCTATAACGGAAGTTGGCTACGAAACACATCCACACTTTGACGAGGAGATCGGCGATTATGATGGGCCACCTATTTTTGATAAAGAAGGTGACGACACAATTTCGCCGCTTGACTACGAAAAATTGCCAAAATTTTACGAGGAGAATAGTGGTTATAAAGGACCACCAATTTTTGATGAAGAAATTGAGAATGTTGCTTTTGCCTCTCAACCATCCTCCAATGAGATGCCCTACTTCAGCAGACCAACAGATGCGAGACTATCAATTGATTTTTCCTCTCATGATATGGGATTGTCATGTGTAAGCCCTTATCTACAATCCTTTAGATCAAATTACAAGCACTGTGTCAACTTTAATAAATCAACTTCTCATGTGATCCTACCAAACACTATGTTATTCATCATTGGAGTAAACCCTTTTGATGGGGTTGTTCAGATCAGCCATATAAAGAAGTTCAAGGCAATAGTTGAAGAATTAAAGTCCCACGAAAGCTCAAATCTTCCTCAATCTGATATATTTGGAGAAGTCGTTTACACAGTCCACATTGGCCAGGATGATATCACCTATGATGTAGCCTTCGTAGGCGCCAATGGTATTCATACTAATTTTTCGGTTCGTCCTCCTCGTGCCCCTCCATGGGTTGACAATTCTTTTATTTACGATCTCCCTTCCGATTCGAGGACGAATCGTTTCGACCCCGGAGAGAATGATGGAGATAAGGATTAAAGATATCTTATTATCTATTAAGATTATTTTATTAGGTTATTTTATTATCTTTTAAGAGTTTTCAATTGTTAGGAGTTTTATTAAAGTAGGAGTTTGATATTATAAATAGTTGCTTTGTTATTATTTTTAGGGAGGTTGAATTATTATTAATTTTGAGATTATTCTCTTTGCAATACATGTTCTTTTGAGAATTATATTGCTTTGTTCAATACTTCCGGGTATTCTTGAGAATCAACGGTAGTATTTGTGTCATTGTTGTTCTTGTTACGTTTCCGCCTCCGTTTTTAGTTGATAGCTTAATTACCAGCGATATCGCCAAATAGGGGTGTAACGAGTGGAAGTCGAGTTGAACATATTATTGTTCAAGCTTGTTTGATTTTTAATCGAGCTTCAAAAATTGAGTTTGAGAGCTCGAATGAGCTTTAGTCGAGTCAAACATGAATCGAGCTCGAGTAGCTTGATATTTTTACATATATTTTATTTTTTTAACTAATTGAGTCGAGCTCGACCCAAGCTTTATGTTTTATCGAACGGAAAAATGTGTTTAAGTTTGGTTCGTTATGTTAACGAACCGAGCTCAAACAAACTTTTAATATCAATCTTGAATTGAGTATCGAGTAGTTTGGTTTATTTTTCACTTATCGCTAAACCATAATTGGGTCATTCGGTAAGAAATAGACCCACTAAGGACCAAAAATTCAGTATGTTATGATTGGGCCGCTTTTGGGACAACCCATAATTGGGCCATGTTAGTTTACCTGCTACTTAGGTGGTTATCAATCAAACCAGTGTGAACTTAAAAGCCTACTTCATCAAATATCTGAGTCTGCAGATATGCACATGCAAAAATGACCATCTATAAAGGCTAAAATGAAAAAGTGAGAAATAAAAGAGCTGTTTATTGATAGAATGTCAATAAAAGAAAATTAAAGCTAAAAAAAAAAAAGGGATGTAACACAGGAAATAGACACCAATAGGCAATAGGTACAGGTTCTTGATATTGAGTCCTTGAATGTCCCATAAACTTTTCAGATTTAGAACCTGAACCTATCATCTTGTCAGGCCCAAACTGGATTGGTATGAGAAAACACTTTATGATATGGGTCGAGTCTTTTCAACTTGGGCCCATGTAGGATATTATTCCGTTGCAATAAATCTCAATTAATGGTCAATTAATAAAAAAAAATGTGTTTTTGTCTGTCACAATTTCAATTCCATCACTTATATTACCCACTTTCTGATCATATGGTACTCGTGTTGTAGTGTTTAGGCCTGTGGTGAAAGTGATTAAAACAGTATAACATGGGTATCAAAATTGATATGGTGCAAAGTGGGGTACTAAAAGTGAAAATATTGCATAGTTATAGTAGGGATGATTAAGATGGGTTTTGCGCCTTTTTTTAAATTAAACCGAATTTTCTTGTGCAGTTTTCTATTAAGTAAAATCAAACGTGCGGTTTTAGGCGGTGGCGGTGTTGTTTGGTGGTTTTAATAAAAAAAAATATTATTAGATTGAAAAAAATACTATATCTCTTTTAAAATATTAAGAAAAATGTTCAAAAAATGTGAAACGTTGAAAATTAAAATAATAAAAGATGGTTTTGCAAATGTAACGCACCTTGCGTTATATTTTTAATCTAACTACATTCAAATATATTTTTAATCTAACTACATTCAAAACATAATATATTTTAATGTTATATTGCTCACCCCTAAGTTTTAGGTATTAAAATTGAAATTATCATTTTATTTTATTTTATTTTATTGTTTTGCTCTTGTTCAGTTTCATATCTTACACAAACTTCCCAAAGTCGCCATTAATCCCAAACACAAATTTGTGTCCTCACTATATTGTCCTTGTAATGAAAAAAGTCATATCCCCACTTCTTGACATAAGGGATAATTACAAAAACACTCCTCAGGTTTGGGTTAATTACAAAAGAACCCAAAGATATTTCAAAATTACAAAATACCCCTTCATGTTTCATTTTTGTCTCAAATTAAAGGGTAAATGTAATATTTTTGTAAATGTGAGGAGGTTTTTTGAAATATTTTTGAAAATCATCTTAAAAATGTAAGACGGAATCAAACCTATAGGGGTTTTATGTAATTTTCAAAGAACTCTGTTTTTTTTTTGTAATTAGCCCAAATCTCAGGGGTGTGTTTGTAATTATCCCAAAAAAAAACAATCTCACATCATGTGAAATTTTTCTCACTCATCTTTCTCTGTGTGTGTGTAAATGTGTGGAAAAAAAAGAAGAAAAAAAAACTTTCGAAAAGGGTCCAAACTTCCCCTGTGTCTGTGTGCCTTATCCTCATTGTGTTTGGGATTTTGCACGGCCCTGATCAAGATTTGGTTCTTTCAGTCATGTGCTTACACTGAATAAATCCAACAAAGAATGGATTTTTATTTTTAATTTGTTCTTGCTTTTTTTATGAGTTGTGGAGGTGGGGTGGGGTATGGGGTTTGGTTAAACTGATTGTAACTTGGTTCAATGGATTAGCTCGTTTGTTGTTTGTTATGTAAAGCCAAAAGTTGGATAGTGACTCGTGTGTGTGATTTGTGGTGATGAGCAAAAGTTGTGTGGACTTTAGCAACTAATAGATTTAGGGAGTCTTTCCAAATACTTCGCTTATTGGAGAAAGTGATTTATTAATGTAGAATGGAAAGTAGTTGAGAATCGAGAGATTAAGTTCTGAGAATTGATCAAATTAAGATAGAGTGTTTGGTTGATAAATTGTTAAAGTGTTTTATTCGTGTGTACAAGTTAGATCAAAAAAATTAGAAATCTACAACATCGGTCTCCTCTTTTGGATTTATCGATCAATAGGTTGAGTGTTTCGCTCCTCCATCTTCCAAAAGGAAAAAAAGATCTTTGTGAGTTGTTTCCTGAATCTTAACGAGAGTACAACCTTGAGCGATCTAGGAGACTAGGGAATGGGTCGATTAAACTCCCGAGGTCGAAGAAATAACAGATGAAGCTTTACTTAGATAGGGCTTTGGTTGGTATTGATTTTTCTTAGTGATTGGAAAGGAGGGCGCCAAAGGCTAAAGTGATTCTCTCGAGTCGGTGTTTTGAGACATTTGTCTTTTTTACTCCAACGGCAAAGTGAAAGGCTTGGAAGCATCCTTTTCCATGGAAAGTACAATGATAGCGGCATGTGAAAGTGGATGGAAGTCGATATCTAATGAAACCGTTATTGGAATTGAGTTCTTATTCAAAGAGAAAGATATCAAATATCCGGAGTTTCTTTTTGTATATTATATGGATGATCCGATCTGCAAGGACCATGATTGGGAATTGTATGATCGTCTTTCTCTAAGGAAGAGGTGGGAAAGGAAAAACTCATTTAAGTAGGCCGGAAAAAGAATGAACGAATTTTCTTTTTTTTTTGCCTCATGCCACCATGTGTGGGATTCCTCTTCTTCTTTCCAAGGAAAAGTCCGTTTGCTTAAGCTTAACCACACAATTTATCTTATATACACGTAGTTTCGTGCTTACCCCTCCTTCATAAATCCATCACCATCGGACTATGAGTGAAGGAGATTCCGATTAAGCGGAAAACTTTTATTTAAGTTGGATGAGACTAAGCGCTATTGATCGTTAAACGCGCCCTTGGTCTGTTTTGATAGAAAACCAAAAACCTATCTAAAGGGAAACCTAGTTTAAGCTATCAAACAAATGATATAATGAAAAATAAAAAATAAAAAAAAACCAAATCCGGTCAAAAGAGAGAGACCAATTGACTAAAAAAGCAAAGTGAAGCCGGGAGTCTCTCTCTTTTCTAAAGAGATCCAATTGAATGTCCATATGTAATCAGTGCCATATCATGGTTCATCTCTAACCTATATATTAGCAGCGTATTCTTCCTTCAACATCGAGCTACCACGGGGCCCATCAGTTTAAATGAAACAAAAAGTTGACATTTACAAACACTAAAAAGTTATTTTTTTTCTAGCTAAAAACTAATAATCACTTCTTTTTTTAAGTTTGGAAACAGGCCCTTAGATAAGGAAATAACAAGTTGCAATTAATATTTCTTCTTTAAATTGATTCACCATGCTTTTTTTTTATATTACAAAGGGATGGAGAATAGAAAACTTGACCAAGAGTTTAAGAACCTAAATAGAATGTCATCAGATCACATGAGTCTTGGCGATTCACCATGCTTTTTTAGAAAACAAAATAACAAAAAAAAATATAGAAGAAGATAATTAGCGCCACTTATTGTAATTGAATTATGCAAAGAAATCCTTAAATAATTATTATAGTTTTGGGCATTATTCATATATTCTTGCATCATAAAGTTTTGTCAAACTAACTGTTCATTGTCAAAGGGGCAGGTCAATTGATGATATGGAGAAAACGCTTAAGATTCGGAAAGTTCGAAAAGAATCCATAATACACTGACAAAACATGGACTAGGAGGTCTCTAACTTTGAAGATAATATATGAAGACCCTACTCAAAAGTGCCAAAAAGAAAAGTAGCATATTATTAGATCCTACAATTTACACTTTATATTTTATTTGGTATTTGGTATATATATGGTATATGATATATTACCATTCGATATTTAGAAAAAAAAAATCAATTTTCTTTGATTGGTAATTTGGTATTGAATGTTCGACCCGGTTTTTGTTAGGTTTATATAATAATAATGGAATATTTATTGTGTTTTTTTATTTAATACTTTAATTAGTAGGGATAAATTCACTTTTGATACCCAAAGTATTAGAGGTTTTCACTTTTAGCACCCATTTTTTAGGGCTTATTATTATTAACACCCAACGTTTCAAAATTCACTCATTTTTGGCATGTTCCATTAGTCAACCGTTAAAGACTAACGGTTGACCAACTGTAGCAGGTTCGACGACTGGTGTATGCTTCACGGCGTCTCTGGTGCCGATTCCGGCAACCCCAAGCGTCGTGCAACCGCTCATTTTGAGCGTATCCGCAAGCCCTATAATGCCAGTGGTCAATTTCATGAGTTTGTCTCCGATGCCAATTGACGATAATTCGAAAACACCAAAGTTTAATTTAAAGCCAAATTCCATCCAAGATACTTCCCCAAATCCAAAATTCAACATACCATCGTCTTCTTCTATCTTAAGGCGCACAAAGTCCACTCCTCAATCGGTCTGATTCGCCCCCCGAACCAAAAATGCACAAAAGGGGATCTTAAAATCGATTTTCCGACTTTTAGGGGCCCGAATCTCTATGGTGCCGGCCGAATTGGCCTCCGGCCAAGAAGACAAAGTTGGTCAGGATAAAATTTTGAGTCAGAATTCACCACCCTCGTCCACCATTGCTCCGACTCCGGAAGGTCAACCAAATGTCTTTAATGGTTAACTAACTAAACATGCCAAAAATGAGTGAATTTTGAAACGTTGGGTACTAATAATGATAAGCCCCAAAAATGGTACAAAAAGTGAAAACCGCTAATACTTTAGCTACCAAAAGTGAATTTATCCCTTAGTCAAGACAATAGATAGTGTTATATATATAATTGGGTAAATCTCACTTTACCATTATACTCTCATTGAATCTCATTTTACGACCATGTACTTTTAGTTGTATCATTTTACTCTCTTGTACTCTCAATTTGTATCACTTTGCCTCCTTACACTATTATAACATTATTTTATATTCATATTCCTTTGTGAAATGACCATTTTATCCTCATCTATTAGTTTTAGTAAAACAACAAATTATTTTAAAAGTATTTAATATTAATAAATTTATACTTATTTATTTAAATAATTTGAAATACTACTAATAATTGTTTACATCTTTAATAAAAATGCATTTGATATATATTATATAATTTTAAGTTTGTGATGAATAAGAAATTTAAAGTATAAATGCATTAGCTAATAGAAAATATCATGTTATATAGTAATTTTATACATGAAATATATAAAGTTAAATAATTAGCAACAAAATATAAAATATAAATATTCTAAATAAATTTAATATTTATTAATTGTTAACTAATTAAATTGTGAAAGTTAATTTGAAATGAGAACTTTGTTAAACAGAAGAAAAAAACAGTTATTTTTTAATAGTTAATTTCTTAATACTAAAATGAATATTCTTAAATTCAACATAATTTCTATTAAATATGTCTTTACAGTTATCTATATTTTTTAAATTATATTATTATAATTCATTAATGATGAAAAACATAATACAAATAATTTACTTATATTACAAAATATTATTTAAAATATAATACACATTATTTAGATTTATCGTGGAAACAAAAATAAATGTGTATGAATATGTTAGTTTGCATAATTTATGATTTTTAAAAGATCATATGCACAAGTTATGATTTTTTAAATCACACTACGTCCTAAACATAAATGCTTGGAACAGCTTGTTTCACACGCTAAAAGTTAAATTTACCTACAGATTTGTCGATAGAAATAAATTTGTAAATAAAATTTACAGTTACTTATATAATACCTATAAAATAAAAGTTATTAGTTTTCCCAAATTATACCGACCATTTTTAAATTTACCTATAGATATTCTAGGTATTTACCAATAATTTTAGATTCTAGGTAGATAATATTTACTTACTATGATTTTTCCTACACTTTATAATTTTCTTAATACGTTAGATAAACCGGGTTTTTTCCGGTAGTGATATGATAATTCAACAATTAACTTCTATTTCATCCTTACATATATAAATAAAAATAATAATTGCTATTAGAGCAATAATTTTTCCAAAAGATATTTTTACTCACTAAAGAATAAAAGAAACGTGACAAATTCTTAACTCATTATTCATTCTTCAACCATCCCTCTTCAAATTAAAGAAGTAAAACCCATGTTGTACTTTGAGTTGATTATATGTTTTTATATTCAAATTTAGACGTTCATGATTATTAGTTATAGATATCGACTTGTTTATGCTTCTCCAAAAATATACATTCTTGTCAAATTATATAGGGTAAATCTTACTTTACTTTCCTATATTCTCATTGAATTTACTTTCAATTTGTATTACTTTACCCCCTAATACAATTAAAATATTATTTTATCCTCATATTCCTTTATTAAATGACCCAAATGTCCGACTATTATTTTTAAATTAATTTATTGTCATTCAATTCATAGTTTATTTTTTTGGAAATTTTATTTGCTATTAAATAAATTTAATATAGTTCCTGATCTTTTGGCAGATGAACATCTTTAATTTACTGAGGTATACCGACAAAATTAAATAGATAGTGCTGACTCAAGAATCAATTTTCCATAATCTGCTAAGATTCTCCAAACAATTTATTGGTTGATGGATTGAGAGTAGCACGTCTTGTCAAATTAGTGACTTGTTACATGAAGTTATGGGCCTAAAAGTGAATTAGGAATATGAAAAACCAATAAACTTTATTGAAAGTGAAACGATCTATCAAAATGATAGGAGGTCAATTTTGCAGCAATTTGTCAAACATAAAAGGGAGCCTCACTGTAAGAAATTAAAATTTTACCGATGAAAAAATCCGTCGGCAAACCCTTTTACCAACGAATTCCCAACGGATTTGTCGATCGTTAAAACCCTTGTCTCTAAATATTTATCGACACAAAAAAATAATCCATCGGTAAATTACCGACAGATCCACAACAGAACTCGGTAATACTATGCCGATATGAGACCGACGAAGTTTGTGTCGCTAAATGATATCCGCGGGCAATTTAACCTGCCCAGTAATAACGGAATGCCAATGCAATGCCGACAGAAAGATCATCGACAGATCTCTGATGGATGCATCAAATTTTGCAGCAATTTGTCAAACATAAAAGGGAGCCATTAGTTTTTTTTAGTGCATACCCTGAGAGGTGATGGCCTGATGGGTGATCGTAATCTATCTCTAAATCTCCGGTCTTCACTTGAGAGTATAAAACACTAAACTACTATCCAATTCTCAGCTTCATCGAGATTCAAAGCACGTCTCCTTGTGCATATTTTTTGGAAATAGATATGAGATATAGTTATTTTAGGAAAATTAATTTTTAATTTTAATATTTAAATGCAGATAAGATGGATTTTTTTTCATGAATATGGAATAGGACTCTAATTGATTTCTGAACTAAAAACTAAAGATAATATTTATATCATTACATAAAAAATACTGTAAAATCAGAATGATTGCATATTAAATATATAATAATCCCACAAAAAACAAAGGGAATTAAACTTCTTAACACAAACACCAATGGACACATGTTGAAGAAACCCTTCAACTATATAGAAGAAACCCAAAAAAAAAGTAAAAAAAATTACAAATGCCAGTCTTAATTTTTACACACTTCCATATGTATAAATCTTGATGATATTCTAAAACTTTACTCTTGACTGTGAAAATAAAATAATCTAATCAAACTTTATGCTTAGGGCATTGGTAACACTTGGTGAATATTCCAAATGTGTTAATTTGGTGGACAAAATTGACCATGCTGGCCCACCCTCCAAATCCAAATCCAACAATAAAAACCCATGCCACCACAAATATGTTCATTGAGTACAATCCAGCCCAACCCCCAACAAATTTTGGAGGCCTCTCCACTGCATTCTGTAATAATAAGAAAAAAATATTATTATTGATTGAAAAGTAGAGATAATTACAAAAGCTACCCCTAAAGTTTGGAGTAATTACAAAAAAACCCAAAAAGTTTCAAAATTACAGAAAAAAAGCATGATGTTTGATTTTGTCCTAAGTGTAAGAGGGTAACTATAATAATAATATTTTTACAAATGTAAAGGGGTGTTTGAAATATTTTTGCTTATAAAGATGTAAAGTGTACAAAATCAGATCTCGAGGGTTATTTCTTTAAAGTTAGGGTAATTACAAATACCCCCTGAGATTTGGGCTAATTACAGAAAAATTCAGAGATATTTTAAAATTACAAAACTCCCTCAGGTTTGATTATGCCTTAAATTTAAGGGGTTAACTGTATATTTCTAGAATATCATGGGGTTTTTGTAATGTTTGTTGTTTATGAAGGGATAAAATATAATATGGAATCAAACCTAAATATCTCTGGGTTTTTTTGTAATCAGGCTAAACCTCAAGGGTGTTTTTGTAATTATCTGTTAAAAGAAAAAGAATAAGCCTTATGTAGTATTATAACTTAACACTTATCTGAATTTCATTTATCCTAAATAGGGAAAAGTAGTGGGAAAGTCATTCCTTAGACAATATTCACAACCTAACCTCTTTTTCCTCTTTTTTCATTGCTTTTATCTTCGTGTGGGGAGTGCTGTCTATTTCATTAGCTGCCTAACATGTTGAAAAAGTGGTCATAAAGCTAAGTCGTGGATTGTGCTATAACCTTCTAATATACTTTAGGCACTAACAAAAAGAAATAGTGCTTTCAAAATATCGCATATCCCCACAATCAATATCTCATATTCCATGTTATGTTTCAAAGTATAATATTATGACGTATGATTTCAGTTTTAGGAGGGCGAAAAAAGCGGACCGAGTTTATAAATAAACAATGAGAAAAAATACTCATACATTAACTATAATTCATGACTTTTTATATTGTAATAGACAATAATTTGAATTTTTTGTCAAAATTTTGGGGGCAATTGTAAATTATTTCATTTATTTTAACTAAAAAAAAATTAGAAAACTTTTCGGGTGGGGGATGAACTTTTGAAAAGATTTGGGGGCAATAGCACCCCTTTGTCCCCCCCCCCCCCTCCGCCAGTGATCTCATAAATTGTGTAAATAATACATGTATTGATATTATTAAAATAGAATATGAAACACTAAATGAAATAGATGATCTCAATTGATATGTGCATTACTATTACGAATTTGGGTCTGTGTGTCAGAAGCACGTTATTGTTAGGCGTTTAGACCTATCATAACATTTATTTAAGTAAATTAAAGGGTTAGAACCAAAAGTTGCTCGACGTTCACTTAACTACAAAAACTCAGGTTTATCTTTCAAAATTACAAATATCCCCCTTAATGATCCCCTTGAGGTTTGTATTTACCTAACAAATACTCAATAGTACAATTTATAAAATAGAAATAAATATCAACGGGGTATTTGTAATTTTAAAAGATAACTAGATTTTTTAGTAATTAGGCTAAACATCATGGTTAATTTTTGTAAATATCTCGAAATTAAAATATAGAGTAATTAAAGATTTTGTTCATGTACCTCTCTGGATGATGCAGAAGCAAAAGTGATCATATGTGCCAAGGCTGGAATAATGTACACTGTGAAGCTAACAAGAAGTGATCCAACGGTGGAGTTTATTGGCCCAAAAAAAGGGAAAATTATAGCCAAAAACCATATTGGAATAACCACTGGTAATCTTGTTAGGGCGCGTTTGAGCAAGCTTTTAGTTTTATGGACTCCGATAAATTTTTCCCAAACAAAGTATAGGGGCGTGCAAGCGAATCCAAATGTTATGAACTGCAAAAAAAAAAATTATTTGATTCAGTAAGGAGATAAATTAATAATAGGAATAATTACAAAAAGGCCCATGAGTTTCGCTAATTACAATTAAAAAAATCAGAGTTTTTGAAAATTACAAAAATCCTCTTTAAGGTTTGATTCCTTCTTACAATTTTCCAAATTTTTTTCGTAATTAGCCCAATCGCTAGGGTGTTTTTGTAATTATCCCTTAATAACAAGCAGGGCAAAAAAATTGAAGTTTTTGGTAATTACAAAAAAATCCAGATAAATTTCAAAATTATAGAAACTCATTTGAAGTTTCATTCAGTCTTAATTTTTTTGTCCAACCTGATACCACCAAATATTTTATAATTACATCACTTAATTTTTCTAAATACTACAAATAGCCCCCACCTTTTCATCTGGCTATTTGCAATGTTTAGAAAAGTTGAGGGATTTTACAATACAATAGTCAATATTTAGAAAAATTGAGGGATGTAATCGTAAAATATAAGATGAAAGATTGGTTATTTGAAATATTCAGAAAAAATTTAAGGTTGTAATTGTAAAATATTTAATGACGTCAGTGAAATTCCACCAGTTCAACTACCACTTGGGGTAAAAATGTCCGATGAAATTGAATTTCAAAGGGGTTTCTATGATTTTGAAACTCCTTTGGTTTTTTTTTTTTTCTAAACCTCGAGTATTGTCTCATTTTGGTAAAAGTACCATATGCATCAAGGATTGTACCTGATGAATGAGCATGAGGATTACAGCAGCATCCCTAAATCCAGTTCTTGGGAGCAAAGCTAAAGCATTGGATCTGTTTAAGAGCATATCTCCAAAAGCCCAATAAACAGCACTTGCTGATGGGAGTGTTAGTGTTAGCACATAAATTGTTGCCATCAAGTATATTAGCTTGAATTTTTGTGGCTTCCACATTGCATGCATTATTTCCCTAAGAAAGAAAAAAAAAAAATATCAGTATCATAATTAATTTGACTAAAATCATAGTCACATATGAAATTATGTTCAAGAACTTATACAATTTTCATTAAGATAAAATTATGGAGTAGAAGTAGGTGGAAACTTGAAAGATTTCTGTCTTTCTTGTTTTATAGCAACACTCTGAAAATATCGTTCTGGAAGTAAATTTACCAACAAGAAATTTTATAGTTACCTACGAATACAATTATGTTTCCTCAAACTATCTTGACCAATTACCGACAAATCACTAACAAGTTTTAAATTTACCAACGTAAATAATGTAGGTATTTATTAACGAGTTTTATATATTGTTGGTAAATATTTACCTACAATGATTTTACCGACACTTTACAATTATCTTAATACTTACCTACATATTTTCTTTTAAGCAAATTGATTTTTTTCTTGTGGCGCAGTGTGAGGGCATCAAATAAATTTCTTTTTTCTTTTCTAAAAATCAAACATAATAGATCCCTAATGTAGCCCAGCTAATTTTTAGTAGCAAAAACTTAATTTGAAGGTTTCAAATAGTACTTGTGTTAATATAGTACTAGTACTATCATTTGTTTCTTCCCACCACTTCATGTAATTCCTTTTTTTCATTAGTTTATTATTAATATGTATGCATTTAGATTCAAATTTTGACATTTCTCTTTCACCTTGAATCAGAAATTGAGGGTTTTTTTATGGGATAATTACAAAAACACCCCTGAGGTTTGTGCTAATTACAATAAAACCCAGAGTTCCTTAAAAATTAAAAAAACTTGCATTTTCCCGGTGATTTTCGAAAATATTTTGAAAAACCCCTAACATTTACATAAATATTACAACTACCCCTTAAATTTAAGATAAAAAGAAACCTGAAGGGTTTTTTTTATAGTTTTGACTTTTGAAACAAGTCTAGGTTTTTTTATAATTAACTCAAGCCTCATGGGTGTTTTTGTAATTATCCCTTTTTTATTTTCACTTTTACTAAAAGAACTTGACACCATGTTTCCATGAAACATGTTCCCATTCCTATCTTTACAGATTAAAATATATACATATATTTGTACATAAATTAATAAAATATATAGTACAATAATTTGCTTTAAAAAATATATATAGTACAATAATTTATCAAGAACTCACACTGTGACAGCATGGCCACCAAATGTATAAAGAATGTTTGTAGCCCCAGTAAAGTATAGAACCATTGTGGCTGGCCCTGAGTGCTTCACTCCTTCAACCTTTACTTACCAAAATTAGTCAAAAGTCATTATTAATCAAATAAATCTATTTATACAACATGAATAGCACTAAATAAAAAGCCCAAATCAAGCCAAAGTTCCACTTTAATACTATGATTAAAATACTAATTAATTAATTAGATGACTAATAATTAATTAGAAAAAAATATCTAACCTGTCCATGGAGGAGGGAAGCTATGGTTAGGTACCATGCTGTGTAAGTAGTCATAATAAGGCCCAAAAATGACCAAATTCTGTAATTGTGGAAAGAAGGGATAAAAACAGTTGTGGCACAACAAGCTCCAAATATGTATGTCCAAGTTCTCTTATCAAGATTGTCATTTATGTAGTAGATGTTGCTGCAAAACAAAACCAAAAAAAAAAATAAATAAAAATAAAACATAAATAATTAAATAAAGAAAAAGAAGCACCATTTTTAATAATTATCCTTTTTATGGTATGAGACATATATAAATTGTTAATTACAAAATTGAGGTGTAGCATAATTGGAAAAGAAATTAAGTTACATTTCAAAATTATGAATACCCCTTTAACTCTAAAGGGTATTTGTAATTTTGAAAGATAACTAGAGTTTTCTGTAATTAGGATAAACTTTAGGGTAGTTTCTGTAATTATCCTATAATTAGTTTGAATTATGTGCTTAGGGGTGTAAACGATTCGAGTCGAGCCAAATATAGTATTGTTCGAACTTCTTTGAATTTTAATCCAGACTTCAAAATTTTGTTTGAGCTTGGGTTGATTATTAATCTAATCGAACTAGAACGAGCTTTAGTCAAATGAGCACAAATCGGCCGAGTAATTTGATATTTTTATGTATATTTTATTCTTTTTCACTAAAAAATCGAGCTCGAGCCGAACTTTACATATTATCGAACGGAAAAATATGTTCAAGCTTGTTTTGTTATGTTAACGAACCGAGCTCAAACGAGCTTTTGACGATTGATCCAAATCGAGTATAGAGTAGCTTTGTTCGTTTTCACCATACGTGTGCTACACTTGGGAGAAAGTGAGTTGAAAATCATGGATAGCTTTTACCATTCACATACCATATTAATTAATTATCATACAATATTTCTCAAATTGGGAAAAAGGTTTAGTACTAAAAAGGGACCATGCAATATATCCAAATTAAAGTACCTTGCACATGCAATCAGCTGAATCACAGATCCAAATAGAAGAAAAGTGCAGTTGAAAAAGAGGCCTATGTTTCTCCAATGTTTCCCAAGTAGCCCATCAAGAACTTCAAACCACTGCACAAACATATCACTCAAAATCTCAAAAAATTTAATACATTCAAAATAAAAGTTAACCAAAATTATATATCCATGAAAACAAAATTAAAAAAGATAATTACAAAAACACCCTGAGGTTTGGGATAATTACAAAAAACCAAGAGATGTTTCAATATTACAAAAAACCTCTTCATCTTTCATTTTATTTTAAATTTAAAGGGATAACTGTAAAACATTTGTAAATGTCAGGGGGGGTTTGAAATATTTTTTGACTATAAATGAAAAAATATAAGACGGAATCAAACCTCACGAGATTTTTGTAATTTTCAAAGAAATATGTGTTTTTTTGTAATTAACCCAAACCTTAGGGGGTTTTGTAATTATCCCTTTTGAAAATTACAGAAAACCTTACATTTTCAAAGAAAAAAATATTTCAAAAATTCCTGATAATTATAGAAACATTAGAGTTATCTCCTTAAATTTAAGACATAATCAAAACTTAAGGTGTTTTTTTGTAATTAGTCCATAATTCAGGGACTTTTTGTAATTATCCCAATATAAAATAAAAAAATTCTTGAAATGATGAATGTAAAAACAAAAAAAATCATTAATTACCTGAATGACATGGTTTCTAAAATCAACCTTCTCTCTTTCCTTCCTAGTTCTATACTCCACATAAAGCACACTAATAAGATAAGCTGTCCAACTCCCCATTAAGCCATAAAAAAGTTGAAATAAAATTCCAGACAACATTCCAAGTTGTGAAAATGAATAAGGTAGTGTTAGCAGCACTTGGGCAACCTATTAAAAAAAAACACAAAAACAGGACAAAAACAGAGTAAATATTAGTTTCTTTTAAAAAAAACATAGCACAAATTAAATTATGTAATAATGTTAATACAAAAAAAGAAAAAAAAAAAAGAAAATTGTGCCTGATTAGAAGCACAGCTAAACCATGCATCATAAACTGAACCACCATGCCAAAATAATTTTGATAATTTGCTTTTGGCAGAGCTGGATTTGCTATCTCCTTCCTCTTCTTCTCTTTCCATTTCTACATAGTTTGCAACTACTGTCTCAACTTTCTCTGAAGCCATTGATTGAATGTTTGGAGAAGTTTACAAGCAGGGAATGGGGTTTATGGAGTTTGGTTAAATAATAGAAGAGTGAAGTGTTTCTTCTACTTCTTTATTTTTTTGGCATAATTACAAAAATGCCCCTGAGGTTTGGGCTAATTACGAAAAAAACCCGGAGATGTTTTGGAATTACAAAATAGCCCATCGGGTTTGATTCTGTCTTAAATTTAAGAATTAACCAATGACGGAGGCAGGATCCAACATGGGTGTTGCCCCCTTTTTTCAAAAAGAAATAGTTAATATGTATACAATTTTCTTTTGCTTTTTTTTTTTTATCTGGTCATCCCATTTCGTGTATCGATTCACCGCGAAAAATTTTATGGCTATAACGTTCCTACGGGATACCTAAAAAGAAATCCCTTTCGGCGCTCAGTGGAATCTAAGGTTTGGCGGATTCTATCTCGGGTGATTCCTCGCTTGAAGCTCGAAAAACCTAAACTTCTTAGCTTGATCTCGCATCACCATCACACTATCATAGGGTTTTGAATTATTTTTCTTTATGAAGAGGAAAATGTAAGACATAATCGAACATGAAGTGATTTTTTTGCAATTTTAAAAAACATTTGAGTTTTTTTGTAATTAGTTCAAACATTGGGGGCTTTGTAATTATCCTCTTTCTTTCTTTCTTTTTTTTTTTTTTTTTTTTTAGGTGGGTGATATATGTGGTTCTTTTACTTTGTTTACTTTGTTGCACATTAATGTGTAGTTTTTAGTGTTTCTTGAGCAATGATTGAGTCACCCATAAAGGGACCTTGTTAGGTCGGCATATAGTATATATATATATATATATATATTATTCATCAATATATTATCTTCTTGGCATATCAAGATTACATGAGGAAATATTAACTTTGAGATAATTATTTTCTATCTTAATTTCTTTGTTGGCTCAATTATTTCTTTGTGGTAATTACAAAATTTACCTCATTGAGGTTTAGCTTAATTACAAAAAAATACGTTATTTTTCAAATATAAATAACCTATTGATATTGTAAAAACCGACCGACCGTCTACATAATTTACCTCATAAATTGAATATATTTGACAAGATTGTAAAAACCGACCGTCTCACCTGCCTAGGTGTTAGGCGCCCCCAGGCGTAGCTAGGGGTGTGCCACCCGCCCCAAGACACCCCAAAATTTTTTTGTCCCGTTTTTTCAGTGGAAAAAAATAAAAAAAATTTATATGTGTTTTTAAGGGGAAAAAATAATTGAGCCTTGGGAAAATAGGAGAAAAAAAAATTTGGTAGGAGTAGCAGAATCGGTTTACATTCTGCGCGCCCCTAGGCGCTTGCCTAGACAGCCAAAAATTGTCCAAAGTAGAAAAGATGAAAAAATTCCTAGGTGCCCGCCAACGCGTCGGGTCAATCTTGGTATCTATTAGGTAAGTACGTTGGATGTATTATAGCAGTTTAAGTGAGTATTTGTAATTTTGAAGGAGAATGGGTGTTTTTTATTATCCCCATCTTTTTTAATTGGACAGAGTGGTACAGGAAAGGGGACAGTGACAGACATTAAATTTGAGATTTCAGTTGAAATTACTGAAAATATATTCTAAGACTATCTATTGCATGTATATCTCTGTCTTTCCTCTTTTTTTTTTTTTTTTTTGGGACTCAATGAAGAGATCAAATCTGTTGTTAAAATCAGTGATTTACAAATACTAAACAGGGTTAATTAAAATATACCCTTGGGGTTTGATTTAATTACAAAAAAACCCAGCTAGCTTTCAAAATTACAAAGATACCTTTGAGATTTTATTTTTGCAACATTTAAATCCTTCATACGCCAAAACATTTCAAAATACCCCCCTTCATATTTAAAAAATATTGTAGTTTAGCGTTAATTTTAACACTGAATCAAACCTTATGGATACTTTTTGTAATTTTAGAAGTTAGATGGATTTTTTGTAATTAGGTCAAACTTCAAGGATACTTTTTGTAATTATCCCTACTAAATATTAATAGTTAACAAAGAAGAAATCCATAGTTTCGTTTACAACATAATAGTATTTATTCAGTAAAGAGCATCATAGAATATTTAACAGAAAACAACGAGACGACCAAGGGCCTTAGGTCACTGGCTACCACAAAGAATTTAAGTCTCTTGTAGGGTGGAGGTCATGTGTCAAAACTACTCTATTAAATTGTTACCATTTAAACGTCGTGCATTAGTTGTCTACGTGATAGCAACAATAAGGAATCATGGGTGTTATTTTCAGGCATAGTCATAAGTAATTATATAGTTTGATATAAAATGGAAAAGTTGATAATCCCGATATATTTGTGATAGGACATAAAGGTATACTAGATAATTACACAAACAAGTTATCCTTATTTTGACCGGTATTATGATTCATATTCTAAAGATGATGAGGAGCAATATAAAGGGTTGTTCTTTAATGTAAAAATAAAATATATGGTTTATTACAAAAATTAATTAAAACTAATAAATTATAACGAATAATTGTATTTTTAGGCGCTACCAATTGATATTAGTGAGGCGTGTACCCTTAACCTTATTGTGTGTACATATGCAAGCCCCTACGATATTCAGCATGTATGTATGTATTACTTTTAGGTATATGCACCCCGTAATTCATATATATTAAAAGATAAATTAAAGAGGAAGTCTCTTGTGAGAGTCTCACGGATCTAAATTCGTGAGACGGACCTCTTAAGAACTCCGTCTTGAGAACATGAACCATGAAAATAAATTTAAAAATAATAATGAACCATGAAGAAACAAAAATAAACCTTAAAAACATGAACCATGAAGAATAAACCCGAAAAACAAAAATAAACCCAAAAATAAAAATAAACCCTAAAAAAAACTAAAAATCCTAAAAACCAAAATCAATTAAAAATAAACCCAAGAAACAAAATAAACCCTAAAAACAAATATAAACCCTAAGAAAAATAAAATCAAAAAAAAAAACCTTTAAAACTTTGTGTAAGAACAAATCTCACGGATCTAAATCCGTGAGACCGTCTCATGAAGTTTTTGCCTAAATTAAATTATTTGATATTTGATCCCAAAGAAGCGCTTAGTGTTTTGAACTTAATTCATTAAACATAACACATGAAGTTTGAACACGTTATTTTAAATTCAACGTGGTTGGAAATTCGATTCAATCTCAACTTAATTAATAAAAAATATTTAAAATGATCAGTCCACTCAAATTTGATTAGTCTTCAATTCACTGAAACCCATCGTGTATGATTCGCTTAACAATCAAACAAATCTCTTTTTCTTTTTTTTTTCTAAAAAACTCGATAATATTTCAAATAAGTAAATATAATCGGCTCGACTCTACTTGACCTAATTTACACATGAATTCAAATAGATGTATTTGGATGACTATTAAAATCATGTCTTAATCAACTATTGTTTGAACACATCATTTACTAGTCATGTCACGTTCTCATATCTTCATGTGCTAATTATGAGTACTACATTTGAAATAATTTCAACCAATCCCCATCAACTAATCTCTTTTTTTTTTTTTCTCTTTTCCTTTTTTTTTTTTCTCTTTTAAGTGGGCCTGATGGTAATGGGCCTAACCTCGCATGTTCGCACGTGCGGCTGGCCCACGATGAGCACTTTCTTCTAAAAGGAGCCCATTGCATTTTATACTACTATTTAGTATTTAGTCATGAATACACGCAGATGCAGAAATTATGAATAGGGATGTAAATGAGTGTAATCGAAGCGGAGCACGATATTATTCAAATTTGTTTGAATTTTAATTGAAATTTAAAAATTGTGTTTGAGTTTGGTTTGATTATTAATCGAATCGAACTCAAATTTAGTCGAGTGAGCGTGAATCGAGCTCCGAGTAGGCTTGATATTATTACGCATATTTTATTATTTTTTACTAATTGAGCCGAGCTTTATATTTTACCAAACGGAGAAATGTGTTCAAGTTTGGTTCATTATGTTAACGAATCGAGCTCAAATGAGTTTTAACGATCAATCTCGAATCGAATATCGAGTAGCTTAGTTCATTTTTCAACTCTAATTATGAAGTAAATAAATAAGATAAGCAAAAGAAAAAAAGGTTAGTTTGATTTTTATTTTTTATTTCTTTTTGGAATTAAAATGTGGTTTAGATAAAATTAGGGAAAGATGGAGAGAATGATTGCATAGGGGATAGGGTTTTAGTGCTAAACATCATGAATGCCACACGTGTGCCAACTGGATTCACAAAGGAGATCTAATTAAAAGCAAATCTTTTTCCCCTTTTTTACTATTTTCTTTGGATTTTTATTTGGGAAAAATATTGTTTAATTTAATTCTTAATTTTTTATGCATGAATTTCTGCTTTTGGTCTCCCAAAGGAAGTTCTACTAATCATGATCACCAGGTTGGGGAATTAAGATATAAGAACAAGAAAGATAAGGAAAAGTAAAGCATATCTTAATCAAATAATTAATCGAGTAACTTTATTGGTTAGTTTAATTCTCCTTTTCCTGTCAAATTTTTTTATTGGGAGATATTTTTATTTTTAAGGGACAAAATCATGGAATAATTGAATCAAAGCCCAAATTATGAGTTTATGAGATGCTTAGGGTTAAGAAACTAAGGCCTTGTTTGTTTATGTTTTTAGAGGCGCCCATTTCCAATTTCCAACTATTCATAGAAATGGAATCGTGTTTGTTTAAAATTTCCAAATGGAAATCATCATTTTCACTTTCCACTTTTCACATAAAACATCATATCAAACCTACAATTTCATCTCTCAACCCTATACACTACCCTACATCACTTATCAATCATTATTCTTATTTTTAATCCAATTATATATGTGGACCCTCCATTATCAACTTTATCTACTTAAAATACTACTATATATATCTAATGGGACCCACTAGCCTACAATCTTACAAATATAATATTATATATTCAATTAAAATATTCAACCACTATCAACTTTTCAAATTATTATATACATAAAATACTATTTCAAAACTACTTAACCAAACATAATCTCATTTCCAAACCTACATAAAACTCATTCTCATTCACTCATCCAAACATAATTCCAGGTTTCACACTAAAACCAATAAATCTGAAAATTCATTTTCCAACACTAAAACTAGAAATAGTCCATGGAAACATAACCATACAAGGCCTAAGAAAGTACTCTTAGTTCAAAACCATGGCATAATTTAATTTAATTTCAATACGTAAATTGCTTCATTTGGGGTTGTTTCAACCTCTACTATCAATAATTTGGTCTAATTTTCTTTCAATTTTTTTCCTTTTCAGTGGGTTTTTATTTTGATTATAAAAGTTCTGATGTCATGCATAGTCATATATGACATTACTTTTTTTAAAAAAAAGGATATATGACATTACTTATTATAGCACTTTATTTCCCTTTTTCTTTTTACTTCCTTTTTATAGATAAAATGACACCATATAATCACACATAATTGTTGGTGTCGTGTTGTGGTTCTTTTCACATTTGTGTTTTGAAATTGTGATATTTCTACGTATTAATCTCTCTTTTTGAAATGGGCTTTAGTTGTGGGCAAGAAACCATAAACTTTGGAGCATCAAAATCCTTAAATTAACGGGCCCTAAAAGACTAAAAGTTACCATATTCAATGGCCTAGAACAACTACTGGATCAAGGTAAATACGGATGGAAGTTTTTCGGGCGTCGGGTAGGCTCACGGCTTTCGGGATCTTCCAAATTGTAGAGGATTTTTTCGGGGGGTTTCGTACATCATTGTGGTCCGGATATGCATTGAAGTTGGTGAATTGGTCGCAGCAATGTGGGCGATCCAAGATATCTTCGACAAGGGTTAGCCACAACTTTGGATGGAGTCGGATTCGATGTATGTGGTAAACTTGCTGGAGAAGAGATCGACGGAGGTCCCGTGGCGCCACCTTAACCATTGGCGTTACACCTTGCATCTTCTCGCTCATATGGATTTTGTGGTCTTACATATTTTTCGGGAAGGCAATCGGGTGGCAGACATGTTGAGCAAGAAGACGTAGTACGGGACATGGTGGGGCGTCCCACCGGATGAGCTTGTACATTACCTCACCGATGACTATGTTGGTCAATCCACCTATTGGTTTGATAGCTAGTACGTCCCGCTTCGGTTTCTTTTCACCATCTTGGACGCTTTCTCGGGGGTGCTCTTTTTCCTTCCAAGAGATTTTCCCACAAGGGTGGGTTTTACCTTCGAAGGTTTTAACGAGGCCCCAACCTTTCAGTCATTTGGTCGGCTTGTGACCATTTTGCTTTCTTTTATGACATTGTTTTCAGGCTTTCTTTTGGTTACAAATCGATGTGATCGGGATTACTCTCTTTTCATTTTTTATATACAATTTCGCAATTATTCAAAAAATGGCCTAGAACAACTGGTTTTAAACATAATTTCATCACCATTAAACAAATATGGAAAAAAATTGTGAATACTAACAATAGACTTTGGCGTGTAAACATTGAGTAGAGCCAAACATAAGTTATAACATTTTTCAGATTTTATCGAGCTTCGAAAATTGTCTAAATTTGGTTTGATTATTGGCCGAATTGAGCTCGAACGAGCTTTAGTTGAGCCGAGCATGAAACGATCTCAAGTAGCTTCCTATTTTACTAATACTCTATTCTTTTTCACCAATCGTGTTGAGCTTGATCTTTAATACTATCAAACGGAATAAATATTTTCAATTTGGTTCACTATGTTAAAAAACAAGTTCAAACGAGCTTTTATTGATCGATCTCTAGTCGAGTATCAAGACAAGTAGTTTGGTTTATTTTTCAGTCCTCAGTCAATAGTAGAAAACAAAAATACAAAGAGACTAAATCTAAGAATGACACCAGTTTATAAATCTTGGTATACTATTCAGATCCAATGTAAATTGTAACTATCACATTCTTCTCATTTATTTATTTATTTTTCTTTTGGAATTCATCCAGTTCATCCCACCTCCCACATGCACTACACAACCTAAACTAAATAAAAAAATTCATTTCTCATATTCAAGGAATGAAGAGAAATAAGGAAGGACATGAACATTAGGATAAAATTAGAACAAAAAATCATCCCAAGATGATATATTAATCAGCTATTCCTGCACATACTGTTTCTATTACAGGATACTACAATAAATAGTACTCAAAAAAAAAAAAAAGAAATCTACAGATAGTTGATTTCCATACCAATAATACAAAAGTATCTCCCTATATTTCTCACTCATATGTATAAATATCGTAAAATGTCTGCAAAATTATTCCTCAAAATTTCAAATTGTAGATTCTAATGGCAACAATTTTGGGGACACAGAGAACACAAATTCATAAGAGTAGAAACACTAACCCTAATTATCTCCTACTATTAGGAGCCTTGGCCTTGTTTAGATCAGCAAGTTCTTCAATAAGCTTCTTCTCTTCCCGCTTAATCGTTTGAATCTCGACTTGCACTTTAACCAACTGGTCACCCCTCAAATTCTTTTTATTCAAAAGTGGTACACCTTTTTCGCCATAACTAGGGTCGTGCCGGTTGGGTCCCGGACGGGATTTTCAGGTCGACCATCCCATCTACCGTGGGGACCTTCACCGTTGTTCCTAGGATAGCGTCTATGTAAGAAACCTTGCAAGTGTAGAGAATGTTCGTGTCGTCCCGTTTCAAGACGGGATCGGAAAGAACCTCGATGATAACGAAAAGATCTCCGGGCGGTCCCCTCTCAGTCCGGCGTTTCCTTCCGAACGGACCCTCAAACGCGGCTGCCGGAGTCCACACCAGCTGGCACTTTCAAGCTGATACGCTTGATTTTCTCACACGGCCGTTCCGTTGCACGTGTTGCAAGGAGTTGAGATTTCCCGGACCCACCGCAGGTCGAACACGTCATCACTTGTTGGAAGACGCCTAGTGGGGTCCTCGCGGACGAGACGACTTGCCCTTGACCGCCGCACGTGTTGCATCTGGTCGGCTTGGTTCCCGGTTTTGCCCCTGACCCATCACAGGTGCTGCAGCTCTCGAGACGAGCTATTTGATCTCTTTCTCGGCGCCGAATACAGCTTCTTTGAAATTGAGAACGAGATTATAGACTTGGTCTTCACCTTCTGCGGCTCGGTTTCGAGGGCCTCTTCCTCCTCCCCCCATGCCCATGCCACCCATGCCGCCCATTCCTTCGAATAAGGACTCGAATAGATCGAATGGATTGCTGAAATCCTGTATATTTGAGAGCAGATGTTAGAACGTCAGTTTGCCGAAGAAACAACTATCCAGGAGCCAATGCTTCTTGTTTCTCGTTTTCCTCGGGATAATTATAAAAAAAAAAAAAAACTGAGGTTCGGGCTAATTACCAAAAATTCCTGAGGTTTTTGAAAATTACAAAAACCCTTGATGTGATTCCGTCTTACATTTTCCCGTCATAGGCAAAAAATATTTCAGAAAAAAAAAAAAAACCTGATATATATATATATATATATTACAGTTACCCCCTCAAATTTAAGACAATCAAACCTGAGGGGGCTTTTTGTAATTTTAAAACATCAATAGATTTTTTTATAACTAGCCCAAACCCCAGGGTTTTCTTTTTTTTTTTTTTGTAATTAGCCCATTACAAAATCTGTCCTTGAGGTTTGATCTAATTATAGAAAACCCAATTATCTTTCAAAATTATAAATACCCCCTTAAGTTATTACAAACATCCCCTTGGAGGTTTGTATTTTCTTAACAAATATCTCCCTATTGAGGTGTGATTTTGTAAAATATAAACAAATATCAAGGGGGTAACTGTAAGTTGTAATTATGAAAGATAGATGGGGTCTTTTGTAATTAGATAAAACCTCAAGTGTATTATTCTTTGTAATAAACCCTTTTTCTTATTCTCTGATTCATCATGATTTTCAGTCTCCTATTGTAGCAGAAAGACTTACACCCGTGCCCATGCCTGCGCCTTTAAGCCCTGCCTCCCCATACCTGTCATAAATGGAACGCTTCTCATCGTCTGATAAAACCTGTTACAGCAGTTAGCAAATAATTTATCAAATGCTATAAGCTGCCAGTAGCAAGTTCAGTAGTCGGTAAACAATATTCAAAATATATGCATCTTTAAGGGTCAGATGATTCTACCTCATAAGCGTTGCTAATCTCCTTGAATTTTTCCTCTGCTCCAGATTCTCTGCAATTGAGATAAAATATTTTTAGACTAGCATTTCAAATGGTTGCTATTTCACGCGATGGCATATAACTTCAAAATAAAAGTGATATGTTCTCGGTAACAGAGATAAACTCATGCTGAGACTCCCTTTATAACATGATGAAGGTGCATTACACAGATTTTGAAAGTGCAAAGCTTAAGCAGTATTATCAGAAATTAGCAACCCAGGAAAATGATTTGACAAATAACGTAGAATAAACCACCAAAATTTCGACGATGGTCACAGTAGGAATGAGTCAGTGTTTAGGCGTTCTTGGTCACATTAATTCAAAGGAGCAAATACTCAAAAAGTTACTAAGTAAAGAAGTCAATTCCAGTATTATTTCTCTTCTGGGATTTCACTTCTAATTTATTTCAATACTTATTCTTCCTTTAAAAGGTTCCCGTAAAATGCCAAGCTTCAGTGGCACCATTATGTCCGGCTACTGCATACATAAGAAAAAATGAAAGAAAATTAAACTGAAAGTGATTTTATGACTTACTTGTTCACATCAGGATGGTAACTCCTGGCCAGTTTTCGATATGCTGAAGAAAGAATAAACAATCGAAACCAAATTCAAATTCTTAGAATCATGTTCACCCATCAGATATTGCAAATATCATATAAAGGGAATCAAGAAGAAATTTCAATGTAGTGCCAGCTAGAGATATTATAAAAGGACTCGAAAGTCTGGTTCCTTCAAGTGGTTCCCAACAGATGCAAATTGGACTAATAAAAATCATACTTGGAGAATGCAAAGGGAGCCCCCAACTTTTTGGTACCTAAACAAATCGAGAACAAAGTCTAGTTGCTTGTAAAGAAAAAGGAAAGAGGAAGGAAAACAACTTAACGATCGATAACTTGTAAGTTTGGAAACCATCATAAGCAGTTCAATAAAGCTACACCATGTGATTCTTAGAGTTCAGTTTCATTACGAATCATTCAGAAAGAAACTAAATCATAAGGAACACAGAAGACATTATCCGTAAAAAATGGGAAATAGTAATAGAAAAGACAGCAAAGAAAAACATACATTTTTCTATGCAAAAAGATTCCACAGATGATTCTCGAAGTAAAATTTGAAAAATCACATAAAGCAAATATAATGGGCAAATTCATGTGTAAAATCCTTTTCTGGTACAAGGACTGCACCACCTAACTGCAATATTAGATTCCTTGACAAAAAATGCACCAAAAGCTACTTTTTTTTAAGATAGTTAACCAACCAAAGGAAACCATGATTGATTATCATTCGACATATTTAAGAAAGATATGTTGATGCAAGACAGCAAGAGTTAAAAGATAAATTAAAGTGTACAAAAAAAAACTTGTGAGATCTGCAACTCCATGGTGGACAACAGCTTAGAAGATGACTAAATAAGGAACAAGAAATCACATAGATAATCTGACATAGCATGGGTAAGTCACTGTTAATTGACTATAAATGACATATCAAGTATTCAGCAATTTAACCAAGATAAAGATTTTCAATGTAGCCAGTGCTCGTTACTTACCACTTTTGATCTCTGACTTGCTTGCATTTTTAGACACGCCAAGCACAGAATAGTAATCCTGGGGATAAAAAGTAGTCAATGTGCATTTCTACATATGAACAGCTAGAAGAAAGGAGGGATAACTTTTTTTCCCTACACAGGAATATATTATGTCATAAAGCTATCACAGAAGGATAGCTACAAACTGTAAATAATTTTTTCTTGGGTAGGCATGCGTACGCAGGCATCTGCTGGTGGTTGTGTGTGCGCGTGTGTTTCTTTCTTCTATCGTCTTTCTTCTTTTGAATTTTTATTTATTTTTTTTTTCTGGGTGAAGGTGGGAGTAGGAAGGAAGAAGGCAGGGAAAGGAGTTCTCTAAGACAACAATCGACAACAAAACACAGACCAAATATATCTTACTCTGTCAGCTCTAACAATAAACCGAGCTCCTCTCTTCTGACATGGATTGCTGTATGACCCCGAACTGAAAAGTGCATTTACGGATTCTTTAGAAAAAAGGGTTGAACTTTCTGAAGCCAATGACCTGATCCTGCTTGATGTACTGCACAAAACAAAATATCTCATGGATGATCGGTTCATTGATTATACAATGATATGAAGACAAGAAAGAGAAATAAAATATCAGATACAGTACAACACGACAGTCCAAACTTGATCGGGTTAAACAACAGAAAACAGAAAGATGACGCAGCCTTACTATCTCCTCTGTATACGCCAAACCAGGGAAAAAATTATGCACATGCACATGGGCACTATCTAATATAGAAAATCAACAGACTCGCGAAACATGACATGTCATCAATATGCAAATGTTCAATATCAATTTGGTGGGAGTCAACATATCAATTACTTAAGTGAACGTCAAGCTAAAAGTACTCAATCAAGAAAACTCGTACAGTTGTTGCTCAATAGGTTAACAACTCTACCTTTATCTCGACAAATAGATCATATAGTTGTGAAATCGAAAATGATCTGAAAGATGTCAGTTCCGTAATCATAACAAAAATCACGAATATACAAATGTCTTACAGAAAAAACCAGTTACTGATGTTACAGATTAAATTGCATTAGCTCTAAGGGAGGTTACACTTACAAGGTGACGCATGAGAAGTCCTCATAAAAACAAGAATAAACTACATAAAAGCAACTCCTGCTAACACTTGGTCAGTGCCATTACAAATTGTCTACCAAGAAATATGCCTCATTAGTAATTCTAAGTTCATAGTGATTAAAATCTATACCTGGACATAACCTAGTTGGGTCACAAGAAACAACCCGTATTATCAAATGCTTTAAACATGACCAATATCAATCACGTGTCTACATAAAATGAAAAGCATGCAGAAATAATCTCATTTTGTAGCAAAAAGGCAAAAGGAGGAACAAGTGATCTCAGAGCAATCTGTCACTTCGGAATTTCCAAATAAAAAATAATGGAAGTAACTATAGTATTTTTCAAGCTTTACAATCGCAGACCAACAAAGTCAAATAACTGACTGCACACTATCCACAATCCCAATAAAAATCTGCTGAAATACATATCTTGTTAGTTGTTACACATTGTTATAGAAAACAAAACTAAACTTGATATAGATACGATATATATCTCTCTAATCCAACAAACAAAATGTGGAACAACTGAACAAGGAAACGACAAGAGGAGGAAAGAAGTATGTGAAAGGAAAGCAGAATGCATAGGTTCCGATTATGCCTATGCCTTCAAAGTCTCAACAATATCTAATATTAGATAAATGAGAAAATGGTAAAACACATCTCCTAAATCATAACCATTATGTGGCCCTTTTGGTGCTGTTCATTACACTAGCGGAAGACCAGAAACAACACGGTCTGATATGTCAATTATGAGATGAACTCCAACTTCCCATTGTTGATGGTTAACAAGGACCTTCACGATCTATACAGTCCAAAAAATTTATTATCCCACAGAAGATGAGTCCACATTTAGTTTTAGTATCATCCACGCTCATCAACTGCAACATAAATACGCCAAGTACTTGCAATATAGAAATTTGCAAAATAAAATCAAGCAAACAAACAAATAATTCATTAGACATGGATCTGGCCAGCTTCATCTGAACAATGTCTTGGTAGTAGTTGTCAAAATCTAGGTTTTGGATTTAGTGGAAACTAGCCAGCTAATTGGTCCTAGTGCAGCAACTAATGAGTTGGAAGAATTTCAAACACACTTCCTTATATTTGAGCCTAAATCCTGATCGAGAAAAACTCCAAACTCCTATAATTCATAATCTACGCTGAAACAGATCCAAATACTTGGCGCACTTGAACAACAAAAATAATTCTTCTTCTGAAGTTATCGCTAAAGTATCTAAAGGCTAATTCCACAGTTTATAGTAGTTAATGACTACTTTAGCCAAATCTGGATCAGATAATCAATATAATCTCATTTGCTCTCAACCAATCGTGGAATTTTAATATACTTACACTTATCCTATTTTTAAAGCTTTCATAACAAAAGTCCGGCAACAGCACTCCACATTTGATACATGCCTCTGACACTAATACCAAAGACAAAAGAAGGAAACAAAAGGAAGAGCCAGTAGACCACCATAAAGTGTCATAGCTACACATCCACCAAGTAAGTAAAATACCCAGAACTACAACAATGAATCAGATGCACGGCATCCCAAATTTAACTCCGTACAAAAGAAAGATGGTCCTAAACTACGCTAATGCTAACATTTCAAAAGAAAAGTCAAGAAATGCTTACCAATGCGGGGATGTAGATACTTTATTTGTAATAGAGGGTCTTGCTACGAACTGAGGCTGAACTCCCCACCGGGTCACCCATGTACTTCCACAAGGTATAATTGCCATCCAATACCCTACACATACGAAGCATTAAGATGCCGAATATGAACTTTAGTAAAATATTGCGAGAAGCAGTAAGAATTCATAAATAACAGAACAACCTACCAGCTAAGATAACCTAAACCTTTTCAACCTTAAATGGTAAAAGGCAACACAAAGCGAATCAGTATGAAAAACATAGTCTAGGACAAAAATATCTATGTGATTTTTTTGGAACAACCTTCAAACTTTAGTGGGTATGGATTTCAGCTTTCTATGGATACTACACTTTCATAGTCGAAATGAATTACAAAGTTTTCCTAAAATACTTGTTTATTTCTGCTATATCTTAGCAACCCATTTCAAGATTTCGCCTTCCCATCGTCCTACTGAGGAAAAAACTGTGCTACTGGTTCTTTGAGCAGTGCTGTGCGAGAGAAACTGTGTGCGCAACTGTGTAAAATCTTGAAAACCGAATAATTCTAAAATTTGTACCTTTTAACGGTTGCCCTCTGAAAATTGGTGGCCGGAGGTGAAACTGGAGGGTAGAGGCTAAGGGAGACGGGGAAAGAGGGAACGAAAGTGGCTATAGGCGCGTCAACATATAGGGCTTTATCAGTCGGGTCGGATTATTTTGGTTCGGCAGGGCAATTGGTTCTTCTCGGTTTATCGGGTTACGAACCATTTTAATCTTCTTTTTTTAGTATAAAAAATCTAAAACTAGGGTTGTCAAATTTGGTCGGCCCGGCCCGATCTGTCCGGTATTTTCACCGGGTTGATCTGTAATATTCTAGGCCCAACAAGCCCAAAAAATCAGTCCGGCCCGATCGACATGAGGTTTTCAGTGTATTTTTCATGCTTTGGGTCGGATTGGGCTCTGAAAGTACAGGTATCGTTACAGTTTGGCCCAACTTGATTTCCTCATTTGGCTCGGCAGGCCCTGCTGGCACCGAGACGGCCCAACCCGTTTGACACCTCAGTTCGGGTATGAGAATATTAATCACTGGACAACTATCCGATTTTTACAATATTATTATATTTACGTATACTTGATAGTTAGAGCACTCTTGGTTAAAACTTGTATTATACCGGAATAATATATGTATGTATAAATAATTTTTTTTCATACACATTTTAAAGTGTGGTTAAATATTTCTTACTTTTGAAGTTAGGCGTTTACGTTACGTGTTATATTTATTTGTGCAATACTTGCTGAATAATTTTTATATTTATACATTTTACAAAAAATGAAATTAATCTAAAAGTCATCCAAAATTATTTATACGTATAATTTAAAGGGATAAATACCTTTAACCTCCAAACTATTCGAACTTTCACACTTTGTCATACGAACTTTAAAACGTTACACTTAACCCCCTCAACTTCGCGAAATTTTACACTTTGCCTAAAAATTCGAATTTACCCCTAGTTTCATGATAGTTGGTTTTCGTTACCACTCCTCTAAACTTTGAAGTTGTTGCACTTTACTACCTAGACTATAAATTTTATTGCAATTTCTATTTTTACTCCTCATGGTCTTGCGATCCTTGAAAATGGTATCGAGCTTGGTTTATTAAGAACTTTTAGTTATATTTATTATATTTATGTAATTAACAATTGGTGAGGAGAATCTCTCTGAGGATATGGATCCTGACCGATGTCCGAGATGTACCCCTTTACAGACATATCGTCAAATATTGACGATGTATGCACAAAAACACTTGACCAGGTTTCATATCGGGAATACCAACATGAAGAAAAAAAGAAACGGCGGAGCCAAGCGAAACCTTAAGCGTCAATGCAAAATGCGAGCAAAATATTATAGCGATTCACGGATGTTTAACTGACCACTTATATGTTCACTTGATGAACCTTCAAGAAACGGTTCATGAAAATTCTCATCAAAATAATGATTCCCGATGGAGTACCGAATGGAACGAGATACTTCCGAGACAAATCTAAGTTCTCCAAGATCTTAGAGAAGTCCGTAAGACGGCAGTGCGGAATTATGGCAACCGCCATATTCATCTACCCGATAAGAAAGTTCATCGATCGAGAACTGATGGAGACGATGGTGAAATATCGAGAAGAAACTTCTTGATCTCCTTCATGATATTCGAAACGAGTCAAGAACCGGAAGACAGGCCGAGTTCTTCCCGGAGAGGAAAAGAGCGTATAGATTTTGGGACAAATGCCTTATTTACACCAAAAAGGAAACCAACCGAAGTTATACGAAAAATGACAGATGAGGAGAAGCTCATTGCTCTAATCAAAGGAAAATCCATCAAAAACTAAAAAAATGGATATGGAAAAGATGAATCTTAAAGATCTACATGACCTTCCAGAATCATTCGCAGGATTAGGAATTGTAGATTTAAAGATGAACACGGGAGATGGAACATTGGTTACCTATGATCCAGCAGGAAGACCAATTCCACCAACACCACCAGTTAATCCTAACGTCGAAGAAAATACGGGTTCGAATCATGGAGCTCGGGACGAGAGGATGTCACACGTTGGGGATTTCACGACTAGGAGTGATCCACTTTCGTGACAGGAGGTCGAAACCTCTTTGCGGGAACTAGACAACCTACCTGAAGGCCGAATGTTTATCGACACCTTATGAAAGATCGCACCTCGACCCAATACATCCATATGGGTTGATGTTAAATCTGGACATCCCAGATTTTAAAAATAGAGAAGTTTTCATTGATGAATGGGCTTCAGCTATGAGAATTTCAGCAGGAACCCTCGATCTTACAAAGGATTCTTTCATTTTACTCCTTGAAATGAGTCTTGAAGGATCGGTGAAGATTGCCTGGGATATGACCGATGCTAGTACAAAAGGTTCAGTCACATTAGGAGAATCACTTAAAGGAATTGTCGATGGAATGGCAAAACTATTCAAAATCCGAGTTCATTGTACAAAGTTATTTCGAGGATTAGAGGATGAAAAAGAAAGAGATATAAACAAACCCTTTGTAGTCTTGAGTTATATGATATTTGTCATATTGACGAATATATCAAGTTGTTCACCGAATACCGGTGGAAATCCAAGATTGAAGAAAAGGAAGTTGCACAGCTATTCTTTGCCAAAATTTCGAGTTCCCCGGAGAGAAATGCTTATCGGGAATACAATGATGGAGCGGAAGTAGAAACCGTGGCGAGAAAAATGTCTTTCCTAAAGGCGAGTTATCTGAATGGTGTTACCAAGCAGCTCTGTCAGAATTACAAGAGATTAAGAGGAATTAACAAAGTAGTTCCTCTATGTTGCGTGGATAATGACATCCCAATAATTGTGGGAGGTCAACCAAGGCGGCGCAGAAAGAAGATTGAGCGAAGCCATCCATACCGCCAAGGAAACAACAGCAAAAGGAGTAGGTATTCATGGAGACCTAGAAGGTTTTGGTCAAAACAAAAAGCCCGGGTTACAAAACGGGGCAAAGACCAAAGCCTGACGGGAGTAGAGCCTCTTCATCGTGGTCTAATCAAGCAAGTACCAGTGAGAACACCGGGAAGGAGAACTTTCAGGCGTGCTCACACCGGAGCAAATGAAAGTTTCAAAGAATGTAATTGTTGGACATGCGGAGCAAGAGGGCATATCTCAAATCGGATTGCCCGCATAATAAAAAAAAAATGAGGAGTCGACAAGTTCGAGGCCACACCGTAAATCGAGGAAGTTGTCTATTATCAAGATCTTATACAGTGTATCAATTTGAGGATATACCTCTCGGATGAAAGCATCTATGAAGAAGAGATCTATTCCGGCGATGGAAGTGACTCACTCGAGAATCGGAGTGAAGAAGAAATTCTTCAACAGACATCGGGGAGGATATGTCGATTCCTCTCTCACACGATTCTCATAAAACTCTTATGAGAATCATGAAGGAAGATCCAAAGCTTCAAGTCTATGATGGATTTACAATTGGAGCTATGGAAAAAGCATTGGATAAAATTGGGTTTCAGAATAAAACACCAAATTATCCATGATAAGTGCATTTTTGTTCACATTTTTTATAAATCTTTTTAGATAATTTCTTTAACTTTTTAGTTCATTAATCAATAAATTCTAGAAAAATCACATTGGCTTGTTTTAAATGATGAAGGTAAAGACTTGAAGCAAATTCGTATGGTTTCGTATGAAAATACAAACAAAACAAAGTCTAAAAGAAGGCAAGAAAACTCAATCTCGTGCAGAACACACCCCTAGTGTATTGGGAAACATGGACATGCTTCAAAAGGAAGAAAAACAAGAAAAACAGAAAAATACACCCAGGCTGTGCTTACAAAGCACGGCCGTGTTTCACACGCAAATCATCAAAACATGCCCAAACCGTGTTTAAAAGCACACCCTGCCAAAAAAAAATCCCAATTTGCGAAGAAAACACGGCCAGGCCGTTCTTTTTAAGCACGACCGTGTTTCTCTCCAACTCAAAATCTTTTCTTCTTTTGGCGGAAATAATGGAGACTTTTGCTTTTTGACAACCTTTGAGCAACTTTTACACCTCATCTTGCTGCACCAAAACTCCATTATCCCCTCAATTGTCATGTGGACACAATGATTCAACCAACTCAACCAATGGAAGTGGAGTATTGTCATGTGAATACAATGATTCAACCAACTCAACCATGAATGTGCACACAATGATTCAACTAACAAGCATGGAAATGGAGCATTTGTTAATATGGTCTTTCACAAAGATGGTGCCTATAAAAGCCAAGAGTTTGAGTTGGGAAATTCATTCATGTAATATTAATTCATATAGAGATTCATTGTGTAATCATCATAGACACTTAGAAAATATTCATTGTGTTCAACATTTTGAGTGGAATTAGGATCAAGAGTTCTTGGAGGAGTAAGCTTGTAGCAACATTGGAGAAGAAGGCTTGGATAAACATCATCTATCAAGGAAGGAGTCATTGAGATTTTGAGAAAGATAAGCACATCATGTCTACAATACTTAAATCTTCTTGTGTAATTTACTCTTTTGTCAAAATCATGAGTAGCTAAACTCCTAGTGTTTGAATGTAATGAACTCTAGAATAGATTTGTGATTAAGGTTTGTATGTTTTTAATAAAATTCTCATGTCTTGTGTGATTCACTTATATCATGTTTATTTCATTCAAGTTAATAATTCCGGTATATTAATTTGATATCTATTCCTCATCGGGTAATCGAGAGATTTATGGTGAAAAAGAACCTATATAAGTGAAAAGAGTTGCATGCAATCCTAGATATAGGGCGACATAAATCTTCTGGATTAGGGTCAAACCTAATATAGGAATTCACAAATCATTATAATGCAATCTTAGGGGTTTTAACTAGCAAGAGATTTCAGTTAATAAACTTGAGATTAGGAGTTTTTCGCCTTGAGAAATGGTTTAACTTAAATCGAGAATTTCTACGGTCCACATAACATGAGATTTTATTAAAAGAGGTTGGTTTTTGCTTAAGGGCTTATGGTTGTATTTTTATCTTGTTGAATCACAAAAACATTCTAGAGGGATTTGCATTCAACACATTTCTATCTCTTGATTTCTCATTCTATAATCTATTTTTAAGTTGCAGTTATTTTTTTTTTCTCTATTTTTCATTTTAACAAACAAAACTCTGAAAATTGCTAGATTAGATAACAAAAAGACGGTAATTATTAGTACTTACAATCCTCGTGGGAATGATACTCGGTACTCAATAATCTATACTACAAAAAAACGATAGGTGCACTTGGTTAAGGTTTTCTAGAGTAGCTTTTGAGCCATCAATCCACAGGGTAACAACCGGAGAATTTGTTATTCGATGGAGTTTACTGAACACGATCGAGATGCATTGGTCCCTATTAGAGAAATACAGAGATCAAAAGCGAGTTAAAAGAGAAGTTGCAAATACACTCTCATGGATTCATATCCGAGCCATACGAGTCATTATTAAAGCAACATTCAAAGAAGGAATAGATTCGCCACTCAATCGGCTATTTTTGATAAGCGAATCTCAAATCTCAAGGATTCATGCCTTGGAGCGATTCTGAAATTTTTATCTTTGGGAAATTGGCATTTAATGTCTATCCTAGAATTGCATACAATTTGGGAGATCGAGATTTCAACAGAGTCCTAACTCTTCATCAAGATTTCAAAAGAGTCGAATTCTTTGAAAGAATGGAATAGACCATACTCGATCACATACAAGATATCCTATGCTCTCTCGAATACACATCATTTAGAAGTATTCTTGAGAAAGGAATTTATTGAAGTACCAAGAATCTTCGAGGACTTTGCCAGGGTGGTTCTACCGAGAAATCATGGAGTCTCCGACTATCGAGAGATCGATATGAAAATACAAGATCAACCAAATCTTCAACAAAAGTCAAAGTCTTAGAGTTGAGCGAAGGATGTCTTTCCAACGGGACGAGAATGACGAGTAGCGTAGTTGGGAAGAAATGAGACCAAATACGATTCAGTAGCATTCCGATGTTTTCAAAACAGCATGAGAGCCGAAATGTCGAAATGATAGCGATAAGTGGAAGTAATATTCGACATCACTCAAAAGGATAATATTTTTCCTTGTGATGTTCTATATTATCTCCAACAACCAATAGTTGGGCGGTATCGAGGAGCACGAAGATAGGAGAAATTGAGCTTACTATCACAGGAGTTGCGGGAAAATCCCGAAACAATTAATACTGGGAATTGAATTTCTCGAGGATCATAAACCTTGGGAAAGATTACAAGACGGAATGGAGTTCACGAGTGGCTAATAAGAGATACTGAGAATCGAGATGACCACTAGTCCATTCTCTATATACATTTCTATCGGAATGTTATATGTGGAATACAAGGCCGAGTATTTCGCCGCCTATATTGATTCAGTGTCGGAATATGTCTTGCAGTAAAAGCGGATGTTTTTCCTAAAGAAATTGGAGAAGATTTACCAGTTGCGGGAAAGAGATTTCTCTAAAAGGATTCTTATCCTTAACATGGGAATTAAACAAACAAAATCATGATCGGAGGTGCGGCGGTACCCCGTAGTACAAGGTGAAAACGCCACCAATCTATTTCCATGATACAGTGCGAGATGTTTTGCTAGGAAACAATTTCCTACAAACATTCAAGCGATTCACACAGAGAATGAGATAAGAAGACTTATTTTCACAACATTATATGATCATAAGATCATTGTCCGTAGATCGCGGAAGCATTTTACGAAAAAATGCCTATTAATTTTCGCAGCAAGCGTGGTGATGAAGCCAAACTCAAATCCAAAATGGCGGATTGAAGGAAATTTGGTGAAGCCTTATTATCCTATAGACAATTCGGTTCTCGAAAGGATAAGAAGCTTTGGGATTATAACTTGTATTCATTCGAGTACAATGAGAAGAACGAGTTACTCGCAGGTCATTGCGGGAGAATTAATGTTGAGCCTAATAGAGAGTCCGCAGAGTGACGTGACCCTGAAGGAACAAATATCACTCGAGGATATCAAGAAGAAGATCCAAGGAATTACAATGAAGATCCTTTGGCATGGTGGGGACAAGAACAAGCTTAAAGCTTCCTTAAAAGTTAAACCTGGAAAGTAGTACGAGTTCGTAAGATTCAAACCAATCTTTATGAATCGGGAGGATCGCGAGGATATGCAAAAGATACTTAAGGAACATCTTGACCTTAAGTTAATTTCGCGAAGAGTTTCTCCATACATCGATCCGGGATTCTTAGTCGAAAACCATGGAGAAATCAAAAGAGGAAAGCAAGACTTGTTATTAATTACAAGGGGATTAATAACATTTTGGAGTTCGCGGATACTATATCCCAAGTCGAGGACATCAGTTAATCGCTGCATCAAAGGTGCCAAGATATTCTCAAAGTTCGATTGCAAGTCTGGATTCTAACAGATTAAGATGGAGGAAGAAAGTAAGAAGTTTACAGCTTTCTCTACACCACAGGGACACTATATTTGGAACGTGATGTCTATGGGATTGGCTAATGCACCCCGGATATATCAAAGAAAGATGGATAATCTTTTCAAAGATTATTTCGTTTCATGTTCGTGTATATCGGCGATATTCTAATCGCATCAAAGAACATGAAGGAGCATCTCAAACATTTGGAAATATTTTCAGATGTTTGTCACAAAAAAGGATTAGTGCTTTCGAAAAAGAAGGCGGTAATCGCAACAAGACAGATTGAATTCATCGGAATTGGAATCGATGAATCTTTCTATAGAATCATATTGTGGAAAAGATACAGGGATTTCCAGATACACTAAAAGACAAAGCAACTTGAGTTTTCTTGGAGTAGTTAATTTTCTTTGGGATGTTCATTAACAATCTGGCATATTTCAGGAAGGTGTTTAGCCCATTGCTTAAAAAAAATGCAGTATTCAAATGGGAAGATGAACAACAAGAAGGAATTAAGCAACTTAAAGAAGTTTGTAAAAAGCTTCCAAAGCTTGCGATTCCCAAGATGAGGATGAACTGGTTCTTTACACGGATGCCGATGATGATTGGTGGCGGCGATTCTTACTAAGGTCACACCAAACGAGGAAGTGCCATGTAGATATTGCAGCGGTTTATTCACACCCAATGAAGCAAACATATGACATATTAACGAGAAAGAATTATTTGCAGTCAGAAAGGCTTTTAAAAAATGGCCTCTATTTTTACTGGCTAAAAAGTTTACTTTAAAAATTGATAATTCAAGTGTCAAGGCTTTTCTGAAAAACAAAATTGAATCAAAACCAGAAAAGGCTCGATTACTTAGATGGCAAGCTGAATATCAATATTATGATTATGATATTGTCATTATAAAATCTCATGAAAATATTCTTGTAGATTTCTTGACACGAGATGGAAGGGCGCGTTGCTGACGAGGTCCTTAAACGAGCAAGACATCTCAGGGAAAACCTGGAGAGTATAGAAGCGAGATTTTGGGGCGTTATGTCTCAATGAAGAAGATTCTTTGGGCGGACGACCGAACAGTCGATCGTCAACCGTTTCTAGTCAAATACGAGCATGCCAGTTCGCTCAAAGACAATTGTTCTTAGCGCTGCAACCTCTCTTCCAGGCCGCATCTCCTACGGTGTAGAAAGGGGCCAAGAGAGTACGAGGCTATAACCCGGAGGTTATGGATTCAAGTACCATAATCGAGAAGTGTTGCGGGTGATGCATCCCCGAGTGTACAAATCGTAACGAATGTTGAAGCTCCGGTGTCACAACCCGAGTCTTCAAGTCAACCCAGCACCTCTAGGGTAAAGAGGGAGAGTTGAATCTTAGGCCACGAGTGGCAAATCTAAGGTTCAAACTGACGAGATTAAGATTTCTCCGATGCGGTATATCAACGGCAATGGGAGAAACTAGTTACAAGACAAGCATTAACCCGTGAAAACAATGGTTGATATCTCGGGCAAGTATCCTGAGTTTGGATGAAACCAGGAAGTCATCCAAATGAAGTACAAGAATGGTATACTTTTGGAGCTTTAGCTTCAATCTATACTTAGTGTCACCATGATTCCCAGAAATTTCAAAATTACCGGCATGGATTGGGGAAGCGATTTACGAGACCTGGGCGATAATAATCCACACTTGGCGAGAGGAGATATTTTGGAACCTGTATTTTATCGTGCAACTCTGAACTAGCGAAGAAATGCTTTAATGAAGCTTTTCATTTCATCAAGCTAAGAAGACCGGATGGAAATGCTTTAAAATACATTAAAGCAGCTTCACCGGAAGAAGGACCAGTGTTAGTACGAGCATTTTCTGAAGACGAAGCTTCTACCAGACGAGCATGGGGTCTTTGGGTTTGTCTAACTGAAATGGACAAAGTCAAATATCCATTTAAGTTCTTCCAAAATTCAAACGGATCTTTCCTTTTGAATTCGATGACTGGATCAACCACAGATTTGCGGAGGAACTCTTGAGACCAAAAGAAGAATTCTATGGGAAAATAAGATTCCGACAAGCAAAGAAACTTACCGAAAATTACTGTAATATGGCGCATGTTGGTCGTTGGATCGGCCGGATCATCATGCATGCCCCGAATGAAGGAACCCGAGTTTGGGAAAGGTTTTCACCCAAACCCGACCAACAAAACCAAGCAAAATTGGAAAGGACAAGGGCCCAGCTCACAAAACGCGTTTTTCTCGGGGACCACGCAAACCAACCTTTTAGAAGATTCCCCGACAACCTTCACATGGGCTGAGTCACGCGGAAGAAAAAGAAAACCAGCTGGTGAGGCAATAATGCAGGATATGACGTAAGCAGTGACGTCATAAGTTTCAACAAGATTTGAAGTCCGCCTTTCAAGTCCTGGGACTTACCTCTATAAATTGCGGGATTTGAAGGAAGGGGGGACATCGAACATTTTCCTTAGTTTTCTTATAATAAAGTCTGCGAGAAAATTTGTAAAATTTTGAGTGTTTTAGTTTTAAGTTTTATGTGTTTGCAAGTGCAAGCCACCTCTATGAGAGGCTAAACCGGTATTCTCCTCCCAAAAGGAGATTACCAATGTGATAAATATTTCTATAAGTTCTTAATAAAAATAGGCTTTATAACTTCAACATGTGTTCATAATGTTCTATTAATTCATCCCGTTTAAGAATTACTTATACGCCCGGAGTATGAAACGAACCAGGTTGTCTTTGAGCAGTTTTACGAAGAGTCGATAACTTGCGGATCATCTTCCCTGAGGGTGAGGTTGAGCAGTGAGGAGTCATTTGTCAAACGATATGGGGGCGATAATTTTCCGATTTGGTGGTGTTGCGAACCATTTAACCCTGTTGTTTCGGTCAAAAGAAGGTATGAATTTTAAGGGATTTATTAATTTTACGGGCATGTTGGGCACGATATGGTCGTAATGGACTATGTTCATTTTTAGTCTATAGGCTAATTTGTATACGGACTTATACTTGAAATGAGAATTTTGATTAATGTATGTCTGTTGAGTTTATAAAATGGAAACACCCGACATGATCCATTTAAAACCTCTTAATAGAGACTGGATCTAAATAGGTGTAACAATGTCACGAACAAAAAAATGACAAAAATAAGAATTCTCATTTCTAAAAATCCAAAAATCAAATTGATTATGGAGTAAAATTTTCATGTTTAATGATTAATGCAATAAATTTATTATTATATAGTAGATTGCCACAAAATAGAGTTTAAAGGGATAACTTGAACTATTGTTTTAAAAGGATAAAACCTAGGGGCAAAATTGTCCATATAGGATAAAGTGTAACGATTTTCATAGTTCAGGGGGTAAAGTGTCACAAATTAAAGTTTGGAGGGTAAAGTTTAAAAATCAGTATAGTTCGGATAGGTAAGTGTATTTATCTCTAATTTAAATAATATAAAAATAATAATATGAGAATGTTAATAGTATACAATTATTATCAGGGGCGGCTCTGGGGAGGCCAAGGTGGTGCAACCGCATAGAACCCCTTGCCGGCACGACCCCCAATTTTTTTTAAAATTATTTTATATGCATATGTATAGTGTAAAGGTTGATAAAATTGTTAAAAAATGTTGTTCTTTTTTTTTTGAGGGAATTAAAATTGTTGGTAGAGAAACAACATTACATTTTCATGCTTTACATGGTCCTGAGATCAATACTTGACAGAAGCAAAAATTTCCACCTAACTAATTTTTTTCACCTTAAAGCTCTCATTTTGTCATTCATATATGTCAATTGTTTATTTATTGTTTTTGCTTTTTCAAAATCGAAAAACAAAATTAAAGAATTGAAAAATGCAAGAACATCAAATTTTCCATAGCTAATTTATTAGTATTTATTTGTTTTCTCTCTTTTTCTCTATGGTAAATTATATTGAATGATCATTTCCGTAATTTTTAATGTATGTTTGGTTATAATTTAATATAATTATAAAATACTATATATTAATTTTTATATAGTCTAAATGTAAGTATAAATACAATCCACATGAAACTATACTAATTATTGTTAAATAATTATTTTTAATTTAAAATATAATTATAAATTAATTAATATAAAGTACTTTAAATTAAATTTTATATCATATAAATACAAGTATAATCAATTCATACAAAAGTAATGTTAAATTTATCATATTCTTACTTTCAATGAATTGTTTTATATTCTTGTTTTACCCTTACATATACGAGTCCGTATATTAATTGTTTTCATAATTCTGTCAATTATTTTTACCATAACATTTAAAAAAATATTCATAATTTACCATACGTATTAAATGTCAATTTTTTCCTATCCCATGTTCAACGAGTAGGTTCATAGTTGAGACTGGTCATCAAAATATTAATCAACGCGATATGAATAAAAAGGAAATTATGAAGGAGAAGATTAATATAACTTATGAAGGTTCATAATACAATATAATTAGAAATTTAATATATTAAGAACTAATTCGATAAATGATAATATTTAGATTGGCAATTTGCATTCCAAATAAAATGTATTTTGCATTATTTCTTTTACATTACGGAATATATTATGTATCCAAATAACATACATTTAAAATTCGTTATGTTTTGAATGTAAGTAAATTAAAAAAGAATGCAAAGGTGCATTCCATTTGCGATACTAATGTTGTTTCAAAATAGAAGTAATTTCACCTTCAAAAAAAAAAAAAAAAAATAGAAGTAATTTAAGTGGTTCCCTCCCCTAACATAAACTCTCTAAAAACCCGACTCACTCAATACTCATCGCCGCCCCCATACCTCTCTCTCTTCCACCTTGTCTTTTCTCCGGCCTTACCCCTTCTATACAATGGTTGGAGACCAGAAATCCCATCGTCTCCGGTCACTAGCCCCTCATTTTCAGTTGATGCTTTTCCTCTTGTAGGTATGGTTCTTCCGAACTTGGCTTGCGGGTGTAGAGGTTGGTGAGAGCGGTGGTGACGGTTTTGGAGGTGGTTTTGGCGGAGATGGACTGTGGTGTGGTGTGGATTTGAGGGAGGGAGAGGCAAATCTTATGCCATTTGGTTTTTGTCTTTTTTATGTAGTGATTTTTTTTTGTCTCGAGTAGGTGATTTTATTTTTTTGTCCCAATAAGTGCCTCTTTTCTTCAGTTAATAAATTTGTCCCTTTTGTGGATTTGCTCAGAAGCCTCGTGCCATTACCTGATGATATGTAACAGAAATGAGATCAAGTTTTTGGTACGTATTTTGTCCAACGTCCTTGTTGCGAAATTCTAAATGGATTAGTTAGATATGTTTCGGTTAAAAAAATTGTTTTAGATTTGTATAGGTCTATAATCTGTAGGCTTGCGATTGTTTTACATATGTTGTTATAACCAGTTATAAGTTTATTTTGTTGAGTGAATGAAATTCATTTTGACTAAAAAAAGTAAATTTTCAAACTTTCGAAAATTTCCGTCATTTTTTTAATATCCAAATAGAGGTATATTAGTTTATCAATCATATGGTATTTTTGTTTATTAAAAGTAGGGCTTGAAAAACGAATCAAACTACTCGATATTCGATTCGAGATCAATCATTAAAAGCTCGTTAGAGCTTGGTTTGTAATTTACAGACCAAGCTTGAATATATTTTTTGTTCGATAAGATGTAAAGCTCGGTTCGAGCTCGAATTTCTAATCGAGTTCGATTTGTGCTCAACTTGACTAAAACTCGTTCCATTAATAATCAAACCAAACTCAAATACAAATTTTGGAGCTCGATTCGGCTCGACTTGACTCGTTTACACCATAATTAAAACTATCAAACTTTATGCCATTGAAATTTGTTATAGATTGTAAACTTTGTGATCACCAATACCATAACCCCATAATTAAACATTGTGACAATAGTTTTTTTCTTTTTCGAGTACAATAGGGGATAGTAAGGATGGAACACATATTCATATGAAATTGAACCCGAATCAATCTGTGACAAACACAAATTTGTCTGGCTGAAGACGACGTTGATTTTTTTTTTTGTGCGTGTAATCTCTTACATGGCCGAAATACACAAAAAATTGGTAATGAACACCCAAATTTTCCTTTCTTTTATTTTCAAGAATTGCTAGGATGATGCTTCAAGATCAAGAAAAATAATAATAGTGGCATAATCATCATTACTTGTTGTCTGAGCAAAGCCAAAAACGTATGTTCACTATTCAGCGACTTTATTGCTATAACCTGTTTCCTCGAATGTTTTGTACTCCGCGCTACATTGACCGTACATCAGTTCACCATTTTCTGCAAATTCTCAGACAACCCACCATTGAGAGCTGGTAAAACTGGTAAATTTGAAGTATATTTTCTTTCTGCTCAAACTCTGAACGTTGTCGTTTACTTTTGTAGAAGTCTTCACATTTTCTTAGCCAGATCTCTCATGGCAGTTCCAGTAGAGGAAGCCATTGCCGCATTATCCACATTCTCGTTGGAGGTAATTGGGCATTCAGTAATTGAAGCAGTCTTTTTCATTTATTTAATTTAGTGGGTTTTAAGGAAATATTAATATTTTACTTGTTTTAGGATGATCAACCAGAAATTCAGGGACCTGGGTTTTGGGTGTCAGCTGAAAGAGGTGCAACTACTAGTCCCATTGGTAAGTTTTTACATCAGTGAAATCTACTTTTTTTTTGTGGTTTATGTAAATATTGAAATATTTTTATGATTTTTTAATGCTTTCATGAAAATTTTTATGGGCTCCTTTTATTGGTTGAAGTTCCCAAGAATGATAAACTCAACCCTTTCTGGGATGCCACATAGAAAGTAGATGTTCGGTGTTTGGATGCACAATATAATCAAGAAAGTATATCACATTAACGGTTAACCTTTAGGTGTTGTATTAACTTGATTTTGCTACAGAATGTAGTTTATGAATTGAACAAAATGTCGAGCAACATTTATGAGCTTGTGGCATGAAGGATCTACTTTTCATTTTAGGAATATAAATAGGATCCCATTTAGCCTGAACAGAGGGTTGATTAGTTAGTTTGGGAGATAGCAAGATTCCCGAAAAAAAGAAGAATAACAAAAAAACACAACTTATGTATAAACTAGTTTCTACACGTGCCTTGTAATAGGGAGTATTTTGTTAATTAAAGCTTTGATTGAGTTTTGAGTTAATTTATGATAAATAAATTAAACACATGAGAAATTGTTTTTTTGTGTTTATTCATTCTCAAGTATTTTATGTAATCAATTTTCATTTTGGCTAAAGATATGGATAAATGATAAAATTCAAAACATGAAAAAATTAGTTTCTCTGTTGAAGAAATGGAGCCTAATGAAGATGTCCTCAGGTGAGTACTTTATTGGATGACCTCAAGGGTTTTGCATTATAATATCTCAATTTGGTTGTTTATGGTTTAGTTGGTGCCTTGTTCTCGACATGTCATTTTTTTGCAATCTAAGATCATTATGTAAATGTGCCACTAATCTTCCACTTCCATCTTTCCATTGCAGAATATAGTGATGTTTCTGCCTATCGATTATCTTTATCTGAGGACACAAAAGCCATAAATCAGCTGGTATGGTAAACTCACTCATAGATTCTCTTTGTTCAATTCTGATGTAGTTTCTGATTATAACTCGACTTTTCTCTTCCTTTCCCCTTCTGATTTTGAGCTTTGTATACATGATCAGACATTGCTATGGCATTTCTCAGTCTCTAACTGGTTTCAAATGACTATTAGTTGATATTTTTTTTTGATGTAAAATGCTGAAATGGGTGCAGAATTTGCTTACACGAGAGGGCAAGGAAATGAGTTCAGTGCTCTATACATATCGGAGTTGCGTAAAAGCACTTCCTCAGGTGGATTGAATTGTCTCTGACTTCTGTAGTGCTTTCATTATTCATTTTGATGATGTTGTGCTTCCGCTTTGGCTCTTGCTCATGGTTTAGGTTTACGTGATTTCACCTGTGAACATTGTTCATATGAAAGTCACAGGATAACACATAAGCAATTAGTAATTCCATTGGTATGCACATGCATTTTGAGTGTCAGGACACATTTTTATAATAAATTTTATTGGTTATTTCTGATTATGTTCTTATATTTATTGCTGCACTACGTTTAATAGGATAACTCAGTCGAGCAAGCCTCTATATTTTCTTAAGAGGAAAATAAGAGAACTTATACCACATGTTCATATAGGTCTGATAGCAAAAAACTGATGCGTGTCACCTCTTAAGTGATAATATAGGTTAATATATGCTCTTGATCTTGGCATAATAAAGTATGTATATATCATTGCAGCTTCCAGATTCTATGAAGCAAAGTCAGGCTGACTTGTATCTAGAAACTTACCAAGTTCTAGACCTAGAGATGAGCCGTTTGCGCGAAATTCAGCGTTGGCAAGCATCAGCTGCATCCAAAGTATGAATTGTCATCCTCCTGGTTTTTTCTCTCACTATCTTCTAGTTCTATTCCGAGCATGAAGGTGAATATCTTGATACAGCTAGCAGCTGACATGCAACGGTTTTCTAGGCCTGAGCGACGCATCAATGGCCCGACTATAACACATCTCTGGTCTGTTGAGGCATCTTTTTTTTTTCCCCCTCTGTTTTTAAGTTTTTTGTCGGGTTTCCTTATACACAAAAGTAACTATGTTACGACATTGTTGAGTATTACTTGTAAGCTAATGATGCTTCAGTTAACTGAATATTTAAGCTAGTGAACTTGAACTTGCCAGCTTATAAACTAATTATATGCAGTCTTCTTTTGGAGTAGTTTTATTTTCAGTTACTTTTCTGCAGGTGCTACTAGGGTGGCTTGGCCAATGAGACCTTTGAAGAGTCTTCCTTTGTTAATATAACAAACCTCAGCTTGCTCAATATGCTGAAGTAATGCTTGAAGTTTATATATTATTATAACAACTAAAATGGCTGTCCAAACTATAAAAAGCAGGAAAAATACATAATCCTCCCGATTCAACAATTGTCGCAAATTTCCCTCAACCTAACAAATCTATAATTTATTCCTCTGAATTATGATATAAGTGTCCTGTGTCCTTTTATTCGGTGGGATAAAATGATAAATGATATATTTGTTAGTTCATGGGGTGTTTGCAACCATAGTTAAACATTAGGGTAATTTATGTATTTTGGCCTAGAAAATCTTTAAATACAAGATACTTTTAAAAATTGGAATGATGGTATCCAAGAATATTCAGTAATATTTATCTAAGTTTCTTAAAATAATGGCTATACCTGTAACCTTTTCTGGTTGCTGTTTGCAAATATGAAAGAACAATATTCTTTAGCACAGAGAGATGCGGATGGCATTTTTGAATCATGATCCAGCATGTTTGGGCTAGTACTGTTGAATCACTTGTTATGGAATAAATCGGATGCTTATTTGTAGAAAAAAGTAAAAACTGAGGGTTTATCCCCAGTAGATAATTTTAGCTGGAACAAATAATAGAATTAAGTGGAAAGAGCGTGGGTTGGTGTTTACTCCTCATCTATCTATTGGGAAGAAAATTGGAGGCTCATCATCAGAAACAATAACACTGATATCATTTTATGTCGAATAAAAAGGACATGAGATTGTGGCTACTATGTCTGTTGAGTCTAACTACCTAACAATTCCAGAGTCCAGACTAACTACCCTGTAATTTTACTATAGGAAAGCTTGTGTGTTTTACCCTCGAGCACGTGCATGTTTAATAGCTTTTGCTCACATTTTAGAGACTTTTGCTGTTCTAAGTCTTTCAGATTCCCGATCTGAAAACGTCTTTTTGCTAATTGCTCTCTTCATTGCAGGTCCATGCTGAAGTTACTGGATGTGTTGGTCCAACTTGATCATCTAAAAAATGCAAAGGCTAGCATTCCTAATGATTTCTCTTGGTACAAAAGGTATGTGTGGTACTTTTAATGGACCATAGTAATTTTATACTGCTAATTTGTTTTTGGTTTTCTTATCTGATTTTTGGAAGTATTTGTATTCTTTATATCAGTACGGGATCTCTTTTCTCTTGATACTTATGGGTTAGATTCTCGTGCAATGTTCTAACTCAAGATTTTTAAGTTTGGGATGTGATTGTATTGTAAGTTCTATCATAATTTAATCGATATTTTAAACACATTTCATTATTGCATTTAGCAAGAATTGGCCAATATGGACTAAGAGTGTACGACTATGGCACAGAGATGACTAGAAAATAACTTTACATATCTTATGGTGGGAGTGAGTATTCCTTTTTGAGAGAAACTTGTACAGCTTGTTTTTAATTTATTTCTCATGACTACTGCTTTATACATTATAAAGTGTTGTCTCTTACACTTGGAGCCTCTTTGAATCATCGCAACACAACATAAAAAAGTGACAGTTCTTGCATCTTTTCATGTTTCTCTGCCTGGTTGTTGGTGTTGCGGTACTTAGTGGTTAGGATTTGCCTGCCTAGCAATCTAATTCTGGGGCTTGAGGGCTTCCTACAAAACTAGTGGTAGTTCCTAATAGTTGTTGGGTTATTGATGCGCACTCAATCATATTAAGTATGTATACTTGTTTGATCTTCTTAATTTGTTATCAACGAGATTGTGTCTGCTGATTTATTGCATATAAGTGTTTCTATCACCTATTTGCACGTGTTCATTTCTGTAACTTCGGGAATTTCTCATTTTAGTGTGAGAATTTTTACTAAAACTCTTTCCATGGTCTTATTTAGAGCTTCACAGCCTTCAGTAAAATTTATAGTTGCTCAACATGTAATTGTACTTAATGATCAGGACATTTACGCAAGTCAGCGTGCAGTGGCAAGATACTGATTCAATGAGGAAGAGCTAGATGATTTACAGGTTAGAGCGTATTTTTGTCTTTACAAAACATTATCTTGTTAATGCAGGTTTTGTGCGGTGAAGTTTATATGACAAACTTGAAACTTTATCATTGAGGCCACACAATATTATGTATCTTGACAGATCTTTTTAAGCACGAGGTGGGCAATTTTATTGAATTTGCACGTCGAAATGTTCCGGTCAACAAGTATCCTTCATGTCAACCTTATCAGCACACTTTATATAATCTGAAGCCAACGAATATTGCAAAAGTTACTGCATGTTCTGAGATTTCTGTTCCTTGTAGCTTGAGTGAATTTGAACCAGTTTATGGTCCATAGTTAAGTTGCAATTATGTTTGACAACTATTATAGTGATTGATGCTTCAATTCCCTATCTTGAGGCGAATCCTTCTTGAACCTTGTAGCGAATTTATGAGGGAGCTTTAAGGGAAGATATCATATCTGGCAAGTAAAAGAAAAAATTGCAGAAACTTTCTTCAGTTTTCCCTGACGTAATTTCAACAGAAAGTTTTTAAAAAGTTGTTGTCGGTGCAGCATTCTCTCAAAACCTAAAATTGACAAAAAATGGTAGCGAATAAACCACTCTGAAAACTCACAAGAGTTTTATCTATAAAATGCCTTTTTTTTTTCTTTTCAAAGTCATCTATAAAATGGAAAAAAGGAAATGGAGGTTACAACTCTGCATACCTTTCTAGTGCTCGAAAGTTAATCTGTCTGCATTACATCATCTACTGCATTTTGGATGATATTATATATTATTTTAGTTTCTTTTGTATTGTTCAGTATCAATTAAAATTGTCCTTCCTAGAAATCACAAATTTTTGTTCCTTATCCTTGAAATTTTCTCTTTGTTGACTGATCCTACATATGATTTGTCTTTGAATTCCTTAACTTGCCATAGTGTTGAAGACATTCTCCAAGTTCTCATAGTTTTGCTGTTGAGTCGCTGGAGTTAAATTTCGCTTCTCTTTTCCTGAGCGCCACATTCTTCTTCGTGTTTTGCCTGTTCTTGTTGTCTTGGCAGCTTCATCAGAGAAGGATAGTGAGTCTCTGTACAAGAGAGTGAAAATCAACAGATTGATCAATATATTTAAGGTGCGTTAGTTCAATGTATCTTTTGAGTCTGCAAATATTAAAGCCAGTGGCTTTTTTCTTTAACAAATTTCTAGTTCTTTATATTTAATATAAGATTGTATTGAATTAATACTGTTTTTTATTGTTTTTATTATTATGTAGAACGACCCAGTCATCCCCGCATTTCCAGATCTTCATCTTTCTCCTGCAGCAATACTAAAAGAGTTATCAACATACTTTTTCCGAAATTTTCTGCTCAAACTCGTCTTCTTACTCTTCCTTCACCTCATGAGCTACCACCTCGCGAGGCGCAAGAATATCCTTGAAATTCTACACGTTTATATTGAGGTTCTATTTCGTAAATGTCTGGACGGTATGATCTTATTATGTTGGTGTCTCTGGAATCTTATCATTCATTTAATACTCCAGACACATGAATACGATGAATGTGCTGAAACAATTGAAAGATATTTCATTTTTCTGTCTGATTCAGAGAAAGAACTGAGATCCTAGCAATATGAATAGTTGTTACCTTGACTTATTTTACTTATCAGCGTCACTATTTGATCATCAATCATATTGGGGCAATTAGTGCTGAACATGATGATTTCTCTATTCGCTTTGCCTCTGCCTTGAATCAGGTGCTCTCTCTCTCTCTCTCTCTCTCTCTCTCTCTCTCTCTCTCTATCTATCTATCTATCTCTCCCACACACACACACACATAAGGCCTTGTGGCATTTTCTATTGTTCAAAATCAAAAAAATATTTGTGTCCATGTACGTATGTGTGTTCTGTTTTAAAGACAAGCTAGAACAGCACTGAGACATGCTATTCAACAAGTGTTTATGATTTTAATTCAGATTTGGGAATATGGAAATAGTTTGGTGGTTATGCTGATCTAATTTCTATTACAAATTGATTTTTTTCCTCCACTAGTTGGTACAATGCATTTGGATCTACCCTTTATGTGTTGGTATGTTTTGATGATGCATGTTGTTTCATCCTTTTTTGCAGCTTGTGTTATTGAGATCAATGGACGGTGCAGATTTGGAGTGGGCAAAGGAAGTTAAAGGAAATGTCTATGATATGGTTGTTGAAGGTTTTCAACTTCTTAGTAGATGGACTGCACGTATATGGGAGCAGTGTGCATGGAAATTTTCACGTCCATGCAAAGATCCTGTTTCTACAGAATCACATGAGATGGCATCTTTTTCTGACTACGAGAAGGTCTTAACTTTCTTTTCCTTATTCATCTGGATGTCCATGGTTGCTTGTCGCGTACATTCTATTTCATAGCTTAAAAATGAAAAATTAGTTTATGCCCTCGCATTGTCAGGATTTACAGTGTTTGCAGTCGTATGCCAATTAATTCTTGGGATAATCCCTGAGGTTTTGGCTAATTACAAAAAAACCTAGAGACTGTTGAAAATTGCAAAAAAAAAAAAAAAACCTTGAGGTTTGACTATGTCTTATATTTCCCCTCGTCATAAACAAAAAGCATTTCAAAACCCCCCTGATAGTTATAGAAATATTCCTCGTTGTGTCTCTTGATTAATTGGATCCTTTCTTTGTGGATTCCTATAGGAAGCTTTTGTAGATGTGTCTCCAAATATTCCTTGATCATTTTGTCCAAAAAGAGGATTTCCTCTAATTCTATGAACTTTTCTAGAATACTTTTTTCTTGATTTACCAAACACATCATTATTGTATACTCTTTCATATATATAGCGCAACCCCATTTTTATTTTTGACCTTTTTGGAATCAAAATACCTAACCTAACTAATAAGAAATTCCCCCTTGACAGTGGTATATGTTGTATATGTAAATCCTAGATGTGATCGATTACCCCCTTAAATTTAAGACAAAAGCAAATCTGAGGGAGCTTTTTGTAATTTTGAAATATCTCCAGATTTTTTGTAATTAGCCCAAACATCAGTTTTTTTTTTATCCCTTAATTCATCTTGGCAGAATTCTAAGTAAAACCTGAAATTTCTTCTTCAATGTCTAATATTCAGCTATTTTAGAACTACTTATTTTTGCTGTAGGTGGTGCGATATAATTATAGCGCCGAGGAAAGAAAAGCCTTGGTAGAACTTGTGAGTTACATCAAGGGAATTGGGTCATTGATGCAGAAGTCTGATACATTGGTGGCAGATGCCTTGTGGGAAACTGTTCATGCAGAGGTCAAGATTTTGTGCAAAATACATTGGCCATTATGCTGCGAACTACCTTCCGGAAGAAGAAGGATCTTTCTAGGTAGAAATATAATTATTTATTTGTACCTAGGTAGAAATATAATTATATCTTTAACTCATTCACGAGTCATGGGATTGAAAACTTTTGGCATCACATCATGTCCATCACACTGCCTTGACTGATCCATTTCATTGATGTCTAAGTTGGCAACATACATCTCTTATCATACCGGAAAATATTACCAGCGTATTCACTTCACAGTCATGCTGTCATGAAGACTTTCATATGAAAAATTGTAAAAATTATTGGCTCATTGGTTAGCTATTTGCAGGATTCTTTCTGATATGCGAACACTTTCAGCCGACTGGATGGCGAATACAAGCAAACCTGATTCTGAAATGCAGCATGGAGGTGAAGAAAGTAGAGCGAACTTCTTTTATCCAAGACCGGTAGCACCAACAGCTGCACAGGTTTGTGTTCTTATTATATTACTAGTTAGCAGATGTATGTTGCATATTTCATATAAGTATTAATCTTCTTGCAATTATTTGTTTGTGAATCCGAAGATAAAATCCGACATAAAGTGTAGTCTATATCATTAAATGGATATGGGGATTATCTTTATCTCATGATTATGTTCTAATTATCTCCTGAATATCAAATATTGTTTCACTCAAACATGTCATTTATTTCCTTGTCAATTTGTGACTGTTATTGTATTGTTTTGTTGAACGTTCCATAATCCCTTTTTCTTGAAACTTCTTCTTGTCAAATTTGTCTGATATTATACGCATCTATTCAATGTGAATGAGGAAAACTTGGACACTTGACACTCAACCGCCAAGGTATGAGACACATCTTAAATAGATTGCAGCTTGCTTAGTGACTCCGGTTATATCTTTTGAAAATTTATAAAGATGTTCAATTTTGCCACAACTATTTCATGCAAGTACATCTATCCAGTTTGAACCATTTTGATTACACCAGAACGTAATATTGATTAGAAATATAAGAACTAATAGAAACTATCATCTTTATTGTGTCCATGATTCCATTGTTAAGGTTGTTTGACACATACACCCGATCGATCCCCTTTCAATTGCTTAAATTGATTCCTATTATGTAAGGAACATGTAGTCCATGAATGCCTACTTTTAGCTATTTGAATATACTACAACCTTGAATCTAACTCCCTATCGCACCCACCCGTCCACCTGCTCAGGTCCATTGCTTACAATTCTTGATATACGAGGTGGTATCAGGTGGCAACATGAGAAAGCCCGGTGGCCTTTTTGGCAATGCTGGTTCTGAAATTCCGGTCAATGATTTAAAACAGCTGGAAACTTTCTTCTACAAGCTTGGTTTTTTCTTGCATATACTAGACTATTCAGGTTTGTTGAACATGTCCTTTTGTTTTTTGATGTTCTTCCCTAAATACAAATATCCATGGGCATGGAACTTTATTGTTATATACATATGAGCTTTCTTTCTATGTGTAACAGTGAAAGAGCTCATTATACTGTTGTGTTCCTTGTATTCATTTTTGTTATGAGATTCTATCTTTGATGTTCGTCCCATTTGATAGTCTTTTTTGAAATGAGGACCATGTGACCATCCTCCACATCATGAGGACCCCATTATATAAGGGAAGATAGTCAAGTTTGAACATTTTTTATCTACCTACGTAAAATAATCGATTAACAAGACTAGTCTTCAGCACTATTTGTAAATATACCCTCTTGAATACCTATTAACTGCAGTTTACAATCCTTCATTGCTGTGGCCTTTCAAAAGTGATTCATAGATAGATGTGTTTGCATTATACATGTTCTGTTTATGCATGAAAAGTCCTTTTATTTCCTGGTCAAAAGCTTACTTCTACAAAGAAATAAAGTTGAAATGGGATAGTTAGTGTCTGATCAGTCATCTTTAATGTGATGCATGATTTTCCTTTGTTCATTAATCATATGCATCAGTAATAACCATAAATGTCTTTGTTGTTGTTGAACTTACTTTGCTACTATGCTTTTTGCAGTGACAGTTGCAAATTTGACAGATCTTGGTTTCTTATGGTTCAGGGAATTTTATTTGGAGTCTTCTCGTGTTATCCAGGTAAAAGGTGCTAATAAATGTTTGTGAATGGTAGAGTTAGGAACGATTTCGTAATTAGAAATCCCGACTTCCCTCGTCTTAGTGTAATGGAACTTCCATTTATTTCGTATAAGTATCCTTTAGGATCGATAATGAATTGTAACCCAATATTCTCCCAAATTACTTCGTCATCACTTCCCAACATGGTATCTAGAGTCTATTTTCATAATTATTTGGTGGTAACAGGCCAAATTGGCCACTTACGTTTTGTGAAAATGAAAAATAGCCATGTTTTTCTGTTGAGAATCAGAATCAAATCAGAATGGATTAAATTAAGATTATTGCACGATTCTTGGGATAGCAAAATATTGGATTTTATCTAAATTGATATGGGAGATATTTTTCCATTAATGTATTTTCTCACCTATATATAGGTGATATTGTAATTCTCAAGAAAAGAGAAATGAAACTCTTATAGCCCTTTGGGCATTTGTTCGTGGATGTAGGCTAAATGCCGAACCACATTATTTCTTCGTGTTCTTCTTTCTTTCTTCAAAATCCAACATGGTATCAGAGCCCTAAGGATTAGGGTTTCTGGGAAGCTTTGTGCAGCCTTCATTGCTGCAAGTTAATTCGATTGCAGCCTTCATTGCTGCAAGTTATGTTCATAGCAGCCTTCATTGCTGCATTTAATCCAATTGCAGCCTTCATTGCTGCATTCATATAATTGCACAACACTCATCCAGTGCAACAATTACCATTTTTTGAACTTCAGCATGAATCAGGGTTCATAAAATGTGTCAAACTCAATGATTTCGTTTTCTGCTAATGCTACCACATGGAGGAGTGCAACTCTTACTGGTGTAATTTTCATTGTTCAAGTTGAATACTCCAACAAAAAGTATCATCGTATTCAACTTGCGGGGGAGTGTTGAGAATCAGAATCAGATCAGAATGGATTAAATTAAGATTATTGCACGATTCTTGGGATAGCAAAATATTGGATTTTATCTAAATTGATATGGGAGATATTTTTCCATTAATGTATTTTCTCACCTATATATAGGTGATATTGTAATTCTCAAGAAAAGAGAGAAATGAAACTCTTATAGCCCTTTGGGCATTTGTTCGTGGATGTAGGCTAAATGCCGAACCACATTATTTCTTCGTGTTCTTCTTTCTTTCTTCAAAATCCAACATTTTCAAAAACACGTTTTAGCCATTTTGACTAAAAACTGATAGTCATACCATTCTTGTATTCTTTGGTGCGATACATTTCTCTGTATCGAGTCATGATTCTCGCCTCTCGGTACTGAGACACGATTATCGTTACCAAGTCATGTTTCTCCGTACCGAGAAATGGAGCGGTCCCCAGAATGAGAAAATGGGCAAAATAGACATTTGAACTCAAAAATGGCTAAAAAGCATGTTTTTGAAAAATATGGCTAAAAAACATTTTTGTTATGGAGAAGTGGCCAACAATCCAGACTCTTTGTTTTTTCTTTTAAAGGAAGAGGGAAATAGTGACTAAGGCCCTCTGTTCTCGTTGATTCGAATAGTTGCTACTGCAGTTTTCACAAGTGTTATTTGGGTTTCATGACCGGGTGTTCTCACTGCAGTCGTTGTAGTGTCTTAAGTTGTTTAAAAGGTCATTGCCGTTGATCGGTGTGCTTCACTTCATTGTTGTGATCTTGAGTTGCCGGTTTCTTATTGTTGATTGTCAGCTGTTGTCAAGTTATGCCGGGAACTCAGTTTAGTTATTTCTGTTTCATTGTAGTATCTTTTAGTTGGTTTTACTGCCGTTGTATCGTTTCCGAATTGTGTTATCTCTTTAAGTTGGTTTTATTGCCGTTTTGTCCTCTCCAAGTTGTCTCATCAAGTCGTTGTTATCTTTATTTCATTTTGGCTGTATCTAGCTTGAAGCATAGTATGCTCCAGGTCGAGGGGGACTCTTAGAGTAGGGTATTTTGGAAAATATCTAGCTGTTTAAATAAATACCAATTTGGGTTCAGTAAGGAATAACAACGCAATTTTCTATCTAACTGCTTCATAATCACTTTTGAAAGTAACAACTAACAGGTGACTAATGAAGCATGATTTAACGAAAATATGATTTGATACTCCATTGTTTATGCTGATTCTCTATCTATTTGTTGCATTGCACCAATATATGATCAGGCTAAGTTAAACCCAGCACAAGAAATTGTTTCTCCTACCATTTTTTTGTTTTTATTCTTTTGTGAATGCAATTTTTTTATTTGTATGAGCTTTAAAATATTCTACATGCACGGATCTTCCAGTTTGTGTCCCTAGTTATCTTGTTTTTTTTTTTGTATTCCTGCTAATCCCTTATGTATGCTACTGTGTTGTTCACATGTTTTCTCCCTCGTAAATATTAATAGCATCATAGTTTCTTTTTCCTGCAGTTCCCTATAGAGTGCTCCCTTCCTTGGATGCTGGTGGATCATGTTGTAGAGTCTCAAAATGCAGGTCTTCTTGAAAGTGTCTTGATGCCCTTTGACATCTATAATGATGCTGCACAACAGGCACTGGTGGTCCTCAAGCAACGATTTCTTTATGATGAAATTGAAGCTGAGGTAACTAAATCTTAATCATCGAAAACCATCAATATAGAGAGTTTTAGCTTTTTATATAGCTGTAAGAAATGCATGTACTGTGGCTATTATGAGTATTATCTGATTTTTTTATGATTATCCAAGCATCTATTTGAATTTATTTTTTTGGCATTGTTTGGAGATGCTACATTTACTCAATAGCACTTCAGAGATGAAATTTTCATCCTCTTATCTGTTTTTTCTTAAACTTCTCTCTGAATATATCCAAGCTTTTGAAGAGAAGGTTCCGTTTTCTTTTCAGGTAGACAATTGCTTTGACATATTTATATCAAAATTGTGTGACACCATTTTCACTTACTACAAGAGTTGGGCAGCTAGGTATTTTCCCTTAATCTTTTCACCTGTAATACCCACATCTATCTGAACCATATCCATTTCAATGAAATTTCAATGGAACTTTCAATTTCCCACTCCACAGTGAACTGCTGGATCCATCATTCCTCTTTGCCTTAGACATTGGTGAGAAGTTCTCGATCCAACCGATAAGATTTACTGCACTATTAAAGCTGACAAGAGTGAAGGTGAGAACATGTTTATCTTCTTTTAATATATATACTGCTTTATTATCGTTTCAGTGATGCATCTGTTAGTCTTCTTTATTTTCTGCCCATATATATATACACATATTTTTTTTTTGGTACTTTGCATATAGCCATTCTATGTTCTACTAATTTAAGGCATTCTGAAGAGCGCCAAAATGTTAGTTGTATTTATAATACTTTTTTTTTTTCTTTTCATTTCATTGATGCGTCGTCTCTTATAATTGTTTGTGTTTGTTCAAGGAAATAAGCATGCACACGTACAGCTTACAAAACATATCTCGTATGTGCATCTATAATTATTCCCTCACACTTATCTGAGGCCTCTTATTCTTATATTCTTATTATTTATATAATGGTTAACATGCATATGATGCCTGTACAGATAGGTGCACATGCATGTACAGAGATGTTCTTTTGTGCTTTAATTGCTAACATCTGTTTTATTCATTTCTAGTGTGCTGCTGATGTAGTTATTTTTTTAAATGTCTGGTAAATTCTATAGTATTCGAGATGCTAAATCCTTGAGGAATTTTAATTTCTTATAGTGACATATGGACTGATATTTGCTTATATGAGTATGATTAGATGGATTTGTGGTAAAACAAGAAGTAATAGATTAAGTTATGAACATTAATATTGAATTAAATGATTATCAATGTATGTTTGATTCTTGTGTAATTAGTCTCTGCTCGACTGCTCCTGTTCTACTTTAATGATTTTTACTTCTAGATAACTCATGTCCCCCTTCTGTATCTATTTTTCACTGTATTGGATTTTCATGGTGTATAGTTACTAGGAAGGACTATCAACTTGAGAAGTTTGATCACTGAGAGGATAAACAAAGTGTGCCGGGAGAACATTGAATTTTTGTTTGATCGATTTGAGTCTCAGGATCTATGCGCTATTGTGGTGAGTGCTTTTGCTGACAATTTATATCCGTATTATCCCAATTTTCCTTTCCTAAATGAACACTTCTATTTCAGGAATTGGAAAAGCTCCTTGAAGTATTGCAACTTGCTCATGAATTACTATCCAAAGATCTGACTCTTGATTCATTTAGTCTCATGTTGAATGAGATGCAAGAGAATGTATCTCTTGTTTCATATTCTAGCAGACTTGCTTCTCAGGTATGATAATATTGTTCTCAAGTTTTTACGAGGGAGTTATTCTTTCTTCATATTTTTCATAGAGCAACCAGTTGCTCTTTTTAGCAAATTGTGTTAATTGAAGGCATAACCTCAATGTAGTGCTACAGATTTTCCTAAATGAACTCCATAACACCATAAACCAAATGCTAAAGCCTATCTAAACTGTAGAGCTATCGAGAAATGTAATTGGCTCTTGGTCTTGGATTGCCCCTTACTTCTTATTTTCCTGTTAAACAGAAACAACTATGATTGTGTCTTTGTCTAACTGGAGCAGTATTTTGAAATGATTTGAGTTGATAAAATAACAAAGTTTGTTTCAATTGAAAATGTTGGAATATCCAGGAGCGTTGTCGTTAAGGAGTTTATTATTTATTATGTTGTAATTCAATTGAAAATGTTGGAATATCCAGGAACTTTGTCGTTAAGGAGTTTATTATTTATTATGTTGTAAAATTCTGGAACCACAGTGATGGAGTACTGGTTAAGAGAAAGAGAAAATAAAACACAACGGGGAAGATAAAAAGAAGAATCAATGCCTCAATCCATAATTATTGAGATCATAAAGTAAAACGCAACATGGAAGATAATGAACAAGAAACTCTTGTGGTCAGATGAGATCTAGAACTTTTTGTGTGTGCATTCTTGTTTTTGATTTGATTTTGTTGCCTCACTTGACCACGCACGAGCCTTATGGGTTCTTGTTTTCTAGCATTCTGAAGGAACTATGGTTGTTATGAACTGTATCCGTGCCTCAGTCGTCATAGCTTTACCTCTGATCAATTCTGATCTATTTACAACAAGAATCATTTATTTACTGGCCATTTATGTCTTCATATATAAAGTCATGTAATTAAAAAATATATATATAATATCTTTCCATCCAGAGTTTCCATTTCTGACAAAGCTTATATTATCCAGATTTGGACGGAGATGCAAAATGACTTCTTACCGAACTTTATCCTTTGTAATACAACTCAGCGCTTTGTCAGATCATCGAGAGTGCCAACTTTTCCTGTTCAGAAGCCATCGGTTCCGCATGCAAAGCCAAACTTCTATTGTGGTACTCAAGTAAGAATTATCAATTTGATGGAAATGCTTGTTTCGATGCCCCATAATTTTGTATTATAACTTCATTAGAAATGGCATTTCACTAAATTGACAGTTTGTGAGAACCATGTGTATCAACATCCTTAACTTCTTATGTGTTGTTTCCATATTTTATCTTTTCTTTCAAATGCCGTTTCACCTTAAAATTGCTTGTATATCTCATTTTTCAATTAAAGAATTCACCGTTGATAAGCATAAACAAACTTGTAAGGTCAGAGAAGATATATCTTGTTTACTGAAGCTAGCTTGATTATGCACCAGTAATAGGTTTTTACAGAGAAGCATCAATGAAGACCTTGTTGCTTTTCCTCTGCTGGGTTTCCTCAGGGTTAGCCCGACAATGGGAAAACCCAATTCCATGACACCCTGCACAAGTGTCACATACTCACAATCATGTGGTCAATTCGGTTCTCAAATTTTTGAGAAATACTTGTGAATATTATTGCGCATTTTGATATTGCCATAGAAGTGATCCTGATTTTTTTTTTAATTTTAATATATTAATGTAATTGCTTCACTCTAGTTGCTTTCCACATCTGATAAGAGTAAAGGAGTCAAATAAGTGCTATACAAAGTACTAATATTGATAGTTTTATCAATCAAATGCGAAAAAAGTTGCTTTTTAATTGTAAGTAATATGAAAATGAGAGTATAAATTTGGTTATGAAATGTTAGTGTCTGTTTTAGGCTGTAGAATGGCTGAATCATCACAAACAAAAAGGAAATAGTTTTATGCTTGATGTGGGTTAAAACAAGGGATTTCTCGAGTAAAGAAGGTATTGATGTAGTAGCTCCGATAAAAGCAGTAAAACCAGTCTCACTCACGCACAGACAAGCAATTCAAGTATTCACATTAATTCAAGTAGGGAAATCCTATTTGTGTTTGTGGAAATCCGTAGACAAATGCTAATTCTTATCCTTTCTTTGATGCTGTTTTATTGTGGTTGGAGATAATACATTTTACTAGCTTTGGCGTCATGATATTTGATTTCTTCATGAAATGAATCTATATATTTTTCTGCTATTACTCTCCTTGTTGTGATTCATTGACTCTCCACTTTTCCCTCTGCCTGTTGATGGTAGGATCTAAATTCTGCATACCAGAGCTATGCCCGATTACACAGTGCATTTTTGGATTACCTCATATGTACTCCATTGTCAGGCTTCTGGGGTCCAGATCATTACCATGGCTCATCCGAGCACTATTAGATCATGTATCAAATAAGGTATCTTTTACTGCCTACCTTGATTGCTTTGCAAATGGACAGGTTCTTAAGACATAATTTGGGGATAATTACAAAAACTACCCTGAGGTTTGGGTTAATTACAAAAAAAAACCTTGAGGTTTTGATTATGTGTGAGATATAAGGGGTAATTGTAATATTTTTACAAATGTTAGGGTGTTTGAAATATTTTTGCTTATGAAGGGGTAAAGTGTAATACAAATCAAACCTCAAGAGGTTTTTGTAATTTTCAAAAAAATTCTGGTTTTTTTTTAATTAACCCAAACCTCAGGGATAGTTTTTGCGATTATCCCTATAATTTAATTCATATTGACATAATGACGAAAAAGCTGTGTTGTTTTGTTCTCTTTTCACTGTCTGCATCTGATTCCATTATCTGTCTACTAAGCTCTAATTAGAAAATGCTGATTGCAGCCATCAACTCCAAAAATAAGACCTGTGGAACTAATATGCAACTAAATATGCCCACATATTTAGTTCAAAATTTTGATTCCAGCAAACTTTTCCTTTTATCTACATTTTATGTGATACTGCTTTGTTAACTTTTATGTTTGATACATGAAAGTAATCTTTTAAAGTTGTTTCACAATCTGAAATCTGATATGTGTTGAATTGTGCTGTTGCATAAAATACAAGTTATGGTTAAATCCTTTGCAATCACTGTTTCAGATAACAACCCTCGAACCATTGATCACTGGACTGCAAGAGGCTTTGCCCAAATCTATAGGATTGCTTCCTTTTGACGGTGGTGTAGCAGGTAAATGATGTATCATGGATAATTCAAGAGTTGTTTTTCTGTTAACTGCATTTAGAATTCACTCGAATTCTCATATTCATCTATACTACAATTTTTTGGAGAATGGTCTCCTTTACATTTTGTGAGATAGTATAACTTTATTTAGTTGTTGGGGTCTTTTTCAAAGTTACATTGCAGCAACTTGTTATGTAGATATACTGAGAGACCATATAGAAAACTGTTAAAGGATATCAGGCTTTCACTTTTTACCGTAGGAATTGTTTTTCTCGCACCTCATATAGCTTTACCTATGCAAGGAATCTTCAGGATTGATCCCTTGAAGGGGTTGCTGCAACTGACTTGAATTTTAATCTTTTAAAGGATAGAGGAAAAGGACATAAAAAAGGATATTTTCATCTTAATTTTTAGCTGTTAATGCTTCTTGTCATAGGGTACTGGGAATCTGGGATGCTATATGGTTAATTATCACTTTTTTTCGTTCTTTCTGTTAATAAGCAAGGTGCACATTAGTAGCAATTCTTTTTCCAGTTAACTATTAATGTTTTAATAATTAATCTTTTTCGGTTTTCAAACAAGATAAACTTTTTCTTGGTAATGAGAATAATACACTCTCCCAGTTCAACAATTTCTTTCCATTTTGTTGTTTTATTTCTTTTTATTTTTGTGCTTTTCTTTCTATCCATTTATATTTTCTTATTTTTTCGGTGTTCTTTGTGTCTAGGTTGTATAAGGATCGTTCAAGAACATCTTAATTGCTGGCAGTCAAAATCAGAACTGAAAATTGACGCCCTTCGTGGAATAAAGGAAATTGGAAGCGTCTTATACTGGATGAGTCTGCTTGATATTGTTTTGGTGAGTTTCTTATTTTAGTTGCTTTATGAAGTGTGGGAGATTTGTTAGGGAATTACAAACAAGCAGGTACAAGCCAATGGGACTAGCGGCTGGTAAAATAAATTAACTTTGTGGATATACATAAAACCCTCACAAATGTGGGAGATTTGTTATGAAATTCATATAAACATTTATCTGATGCTAGCATGTTATTTGATGAACTTGTGAGACTTAAGTGAATACAATTTGAAGAGATATGATGATGGGGAAAGCTCTATGGGGGGTAGTCTTCCTTAGGGCTGTTTAGCATCAAAGTCGATCTTTAACATAGTCTAAGCATATTTTTTTATCTCTTAGGAATTATTACAAAAACTACGCCTGAGGTTTAGCCTAATTACAAAAAACTCCAGTTATCTTTCAAAATGGGAAATGTTAAGGTATTACTTCAAGTCACGAACACCCCCTTGAGGTTTGTATTTACTTAACAAATAACTCCCTCTTGAGGGTGCAATTTGTAATATAGAAACAAATGTCAAGGGTATTTGAAATTTTGAAAGATAGCTTCTTTTTAAAAAAAAAAAATTAAATTAGACTAAACTGCAAGGGTGCGTTTTGTAATTAACCCTTCTTTAAATGAATCATGTGCATATTAAAGAAAAATGCAGATTTTGATGTACTTCTGCCAGTGTAAGATTTTTTTTATACCACCTAGTCATGAAATAACACAACCTTATCATGGTTACGTTGTTGCAACAACAACAACAACAACAAACTAAGCCTTAATCCCATTACGTGGGGTCGGCTATACGGATCATATCGCGCCATCGTTTACGGTCATAAGCCATATTTTCGTTTATTTCTAGGTATAACATGTCATGTTTAATAGCTTCTTTCCAAGTCTTTTAGGCCTACCTCTTCCTCTTTTGAATTGTGTGAGTGATTCTCTACCTTCTAAACGTCGCACAGGTGCATCTAAAGGTCTCCTATAAACATGTCCAAACCATCTTAATCGTGTTTCTCTAATTTTCTCGTCTATTGGTGCTACTCCCACTTTGTTTCTAATGTGTTCATTTCTTATTCTATCTTAATCATGGTTACGTTGTTGGTTAAGAAAATTTAGTGCAAATCGATGGTGTTTGATACGGTGCTTCTAACTTCTCATACTTTCAATTTCATATACTCAACAGAGAAAGTGGACACTAGCCAATTCATGCAAACTGCCCCTTGGCTGGGTTTAACTCCTGGTGTAGATGGACAAATAATACAATTCCAGGATAGTGGAGATAGCCCTATCATTAGTCTATTCAAATCTTTAGCAGCTGCAAGTACTTCAAATCCGAGCTTCTCAAATCCATCATCACTCCGAGTCCTGTCAAGACAAGCAGAAGCCGCTGGTATTTATTTCTTTGTGATCTACTTATCCAATTAGGGAGCATGTGTATCATCTGAAGGCTAATATATATAACCCCATGGCATAATTACAAAAAAGCCCCTAAGGTTTGGGCTAATGACAAAAAACCAAGAGGCTTTTGAAAATTACAAAAAAAACCCTTGAGGTTTAATTGTGTCTTAAATTTAAGGGTAACTAAAAACCTTTAGGTTTTCTAAAATTACAAAAATGCGCTTGAGGTTTGATTCCGTATTACACTTTACCCCCTTCATAAGCGAAAACATTTCTAACACCCCTTTGTATGAATAAAATAATATTACAGTTACCCCATCACATTTAAGACAAAATCAAACCTCGTTTTTTTTTTTTTTTTAATTTATAATTTTGAAACTTCTCTGGGTGTTTTTGTAATTACTCTAAACTGCAGGGGTAAATTTTGTAATTATCCCTCTATTATGAAAACCAAATGGGCCTGATATTTGTCCTTAGGAGAAAAATAAGAAGATGACAACCGTGGTGAAAGAAGAAAACACTCCCCAACACCTTAATGCTATTGCATTTATCCATTCTTATACCTTTTGTCATTTGACAGTCATCTTTTTCTGTTCCTATTCTAGTTATCCTATATTACTTATTTTCTCTTCTGTCCCGTATGTATAATTGGTCTTTGTTTGCAGATCTGCTATACAAGTCCAACATAAATGCTGGAAGTGTGCTGGAATATTCACTTGCTTTTTCACGAGTGCAGCTTTAGATAAATACTGCAGTAAATGGAGCGTGATTCCCAAGACAGGATTTTTGGACATTACAACGTCCAAGGACTTCTATCGTATATATAGTGGCCTCCAAATGGTAGAGACAGTTCTTATTTATTGGTTTCCTACTAAGTATATATTTTCGTAATATTAATCTTTGTATGCGCATTAGTATGGACTAAAGGTCGTCCCACTTTGAATTTGTGATGTTAAGTACACTTTTACCATTTTGGAATACACTTGGTGATTTCAAGTCATGTTTAACCATCTCAAAGGTACATGAAGTATGATACTTATCTGTGGGCTGTGGCTAATGTGATGCCCCTTTAGTCAGAAATAGACCACAAACTTGATACATGATACACTAGTAGAAGGGTTATTACAAAACTACCCCAGCCTAATTACAAAAAACTCAGTTATCTTTTAAAATTACAGATTCCCCTTCTTGAGGGTGCAATTTTGTAAGCTAAAAAATGTCAGGGTCTTATTTGTAATTTTTGAAAGATAGCTGTAGTTTTTTGTAATTAGGCTAAACCTTAGGGGTGGTTTTTGTATTTATCCCGTGGAACAATCACAAACTGCAGTACTATGTCAGTGGATCACTTAAAATATGTATTTTATTAATTACCTTGGTAAGAATTCCTTTCACGGTCAGTAAAAACTCGACGATCTCAACCTCCGAGAAGTAGTAATGAGTATTCCTATCCAGTACACAGAAAATTTGATTAGGGATAGAAGATCACTGAATGTTCTCCTCAGATAATTTCCACTTGCTTTACATATATGTCTGAATTATTTCTCTTATCTCAATATTCGTTTTTTGGGCATATCGTTAAGAGTTTCTAAAGTATGAATGTTTTGTTGAATTTTACGTAAAACATCTAATTTTATCCTAACAAAGATGTGCAGAATGATTTTGGGCTCATTTTGATGGGTGTCAATAAAGTTGTAGTATATGTGCAATTTTTTTCCTCTTCTGATACTCTTTTATGGGTTTTATATGTAATGATTTAATGGATTGTTGGTTTTCTTGTGGCTGTTACTCCAATTTACGTTTTTTAAATGCAGGAGTACCTAGAGGAAGCTGTTCAGGTACAACCAAGCCACCACGGAATGTTGGGTGATTCGGTTTGTTTGGGGTGGCTGTGTACGATAATATATTTGCTCGCCAACAATTGCATTTTGAACTGTTTGATTTTTCCCATCAAGTCCTCAATGTTGCAGAGGTTGAAGTTGCAGGAATCACACCGGCCCATAAAATTCTCACTCTTTGCAGGTATGAAAGTTTTTCATTACCAATCCGACCACGGTTTCAGTATTCCTTTTTACACGTTTATTCGAAAAAATAATTTCTTTCACGTGAAGAAAGAACTTCCATTCATGCTACACAATACTATTGTGGATCTAGGTAAAGGTGGCAGTGGGTCGGGTTTGATTGGACCCAAGACCCAACCTAAGCCCCAGACTCAGACCCGCTCCAAACCCAGACCGGATGGGTGGACCTGTTTGACCAACTAGACCTATTTTGATTTAAAATTATTAAAGTTGTTTTTGCAAATAAAAATACTAGGAGGTTTGTATTTACCTAACAAATTACCTATTTTGAGGTGCAATTTATAATGTCGAAACAAATGTCAAGGGGGTATTTGTAATTTTGAAAGATAACTTCTTCTTTTGTAATTAAGCTAAACATCAGGGGTACTTCTTGTAATTAACCCAAAATAATATTAAAAATATATTTTTCTGAATAACATATCATTGAATATATATAATAAAATTTTAAATAACAAAAAAAAATTGTACGAGCTTGGTTTGGGTCTGAAGATGGAAAGCACAATCCCATCTACACTATTAAGACCCGACCCGCTGCCCTCCATATATATAGATAATCAACATCATAACAAAAGGCCAGCCTAATTTGTTTTTTACTGCAGAAAAGAAGATTCTGAAAAACATTTTAAGTTACTTGACAATCTTGACTTTTATTATCTGCGAAAATCGTTTACTGTCGATTTTGGTATCTGGCATAACATTCCAAAGTTTCCCTACTGTAATGAGAATGAAATCTATGTTTCAATTTGATCATATGTATAATCTGGTTTTTTCAACTGATATATACCCCTTGATAAAAGGGTTTGGAGAGCCTATTGGAAGCTATGAAGAAAGCTAGACGGCTGAATAATCACGTGTTTTCGATGTTGAAAGCGCGATGCCCGTTGGAGGACAAGCAAGCTTGTGCCATCAAGCAAAGTGGTGCACCCTGCATCGAATCAAGTTCGAAAATACGGCTCTCTGCCTTCAAACACTGCCGCAGAAAGGTGCCTGAGCAAAAGAGATGCTTTGTCTTGTTAATCTTTGTATATGTGTATTTTCTTGATTTCTTTATAAATGCATGTCTCCTTACTTTTAAAGTGTTAATGTATTGTAAGTTTGTAACCCACTGGTTTGGACTTTGGACAGTCATATCAGGCTATAAAATGGAAGTTGAGAATAGATTATAGGTTGGAACTTGGAATTGTTTGAGAATTGACTGCATTTTTGTTGAAATTTGTTTATTTTTATGGCATTAATAACTCAAGTGTGATTATTTGGGCAATTAATAATAAGGATAATTACCAAAAAAACCTAATGTTTTGGCTTATTACAAAAAAAAAAAACAAGAGGTTTTTGAAAATTACATAACCCCTTGAAGATTGTGTCTTAAATTTAAGTGAGTAACTGACTAACTGTAATATTTTCATAAACATAAGGGGAGTTTTTGAAATGTTTTTACTTATGAAGGGAGTTTTTGTAATTTCGAAAATCTCTTGTTTTTTTTGTAATTAGCTCAAATCTTAAGGGTGTTTTTGTAATTATCCCTTAATAATATAAAAATAAATTGCTAAAAACAAGTCCATAGATTTGGAATTGAAGCTACAATGAAATTCCTTTAATCGAATACTCTCATGTTGGGGAGGGATGAACACGCGGTGAACTGTGACTTATAAGTTTGTTTTCTCATCTCCTGTTAAACCTAAAAATTTATAAATAATCATCACAACTAAATTCCACTATTAAACACTAATTTTAATCATTTCTCATGTATCTCTTCTCACTCATCATCATCAATAGTAAATTTCTCTATAAACATTCAAAAATACCAACAATGAGTGACAAATTTCTATCATTTTTTGGAAAACTACATTTCAAATATTAGTGTGAGACTTAAATAATATAACCTCATGGAAATAGGAGCCAAATTGATGTGTGGCATAAAGTTGCTAATGTTCACAAAATGTATTGTCCGCTTTGGCTAGACCTCTTATGAAAATGGCTTGGTCCTTGTCTTTTTCCTTTACCAAATGAAACAATAAATAATTTTCGAATTATTTTCAAGACCTAGAGAAAAATGAAACAATAATTATTTTGGCTTGTTTTTATTAGATTAAATATTATAAAAATATAATTTGAGATGCGACAGCCAGTCAGCCAGGTACTTATTTGAAAGAATTTTTGCAGTAAATTATTTTTATTTTATTCATATATGCTTATTTCCATCTCACGTATTTTCTTACTTTGTCCACAAACACGTGGCAGTCAAGATTCGCTACGCGTACGCGAGCGTATGTAGTACGCAGTTGTATTACATTTATACTCGGCAAGCTTTTATTCTGTTAAAATTCTAAATAAGAAGAAAAATGAAAATTGAAAATTTGAGCAGGACAACAATGGCTAGTGGTGGCGCCGGCAGTGGCGGAAAGGTGTCGTTCAAGGTCACTCTTACATCTGATCCCAAACTTCCTTTCAAAGTGTAAGTTTTTTAATTCTTTTTTAATAATGTTTTCATCTTCCGAAGAACATGTTTTTATTCATCTTTTCGATTTGCGAAAATTGAAAGACAGATTTAGCGTACCAGAGGCAGCCCCATTCACTGCAGTCCTGAAATTTGCTGCCGAGGAATTCAAAGTGCCTCCCAAACCAGTGCAATCATCACTAACGGTATTTTATTTTTCTAATCTTCGTTTGGCTTTTGTTAATTTTTCTAATTTTGATTTTTTTTCTGTGGACGAATAGTTTGAATTGGGGTTGTTTTGTGATCAATGTCTGATAAGAATTTAAAAGTTCGAAGCTTTCTGTCATTTTTTGTGGTGTTCAATGATATTTGTGGAGTCTGTAAACCTCATGCCCTATTTTCCCCTAAATTGAGTTTGCTTGATCAATCTGATTGTTACATATTTAAATATAATTGATTATTGCATATTTTTGGCAATATTGCAAAACGGTTTAGAACAAAAATAGATATTTGAAAATCAAATTTGCTCTTATTTAGGTTTTTACTTCTCTATCTTGTGTGTGAAGTCTAAAAGTTGCTTCTTTAACTGTTCACTAATTGTTATTATGCAGATGGAGTGGAATCAATCCTCAACAGAGTGCAGGTATTTTAAGTTCTACTTTGCTACTTAGTTTGTTTCATTTTATTTTCTCTGTTTATTTTCACTTCAATTGTTTATTAATCTGAGATTGATGAAAGAGATGCATATTTTTGTTGGCTATTTAGTGAATATTATTGTTGTGGTTTTGCGTTTCATGTATTTTATGAATTAGTTCAAATGCTATTTCGAAATTTCTAGTGTGGATTGGATGTCGGCTAAATTTTAATTTGTCGATCTCTCTATCTTCTTTTTTAAGATCAAAGCAGATTGCAATGTTGTTCCTTGACCTTTTCATCTGTTTTCCTGGTTTTTCACTCTATATGAAACCATCATCTTGTTAAGACTTTAATTCAAATGAAAAAAAAGCTCAAGATAGCAAGTCCCGTTCAACCAGAATTGATGCAAGTCTGTGACGACTACCCATACATTGTTGATTTTACTTGTGTTGTAATTTTATCCATGTTGAATTTGATGCTAGCTATTTTTGTCCTTTATCTTAGAGTTTTTAAGCTAACTTGGTTTTGTTCCCTTCTTTTTTTTTTTTTTTTTTTGTGTGTGTGTACGTATGCCATAAATTAAACAAAACAAGTTCAAATGCCTTAATAATTTCTAAATACAAAATTTAATTTAATTCATCTCCTTTTGTACCATGCTTTAGATAAGGTCCCTTAACTAAAAGGCGATCGCGTTAAAAAGATTCTAGAAAATGCACGGTTTGCAAAATAGTCTTGTAACTATGCAATTTGCAAATAGTCCTTCAAAATGCATGGCTTGCAAAATAGTCCTTAACTTGTATTGAGTCTCAATCTTAGTCCTAATTTCATTAAAAATTGGGAATTTCATAGTTTCATAATGTGAGTGTCATGTGTGCTTCCCTGTTTTTTGGTGAAATTAGAGCCAAAATGAGACTCAAGTATAAGTTACAACACTATTTTCTAATCGTGCATTTCCAAGACTATTTTCCAAAATCATATGTAGTTAAAGGACTATTTTGTCATCTGAATATTTCACGAGGATATTTTTGCAACCTCCTTTGAGTTACAGAACTAATTTTATAATTTTAGCCTTCATAATTAAATTGAATATCTTTGAGTCTAGATTAAGAGGTTGCCAAACAACCCATTAAATTTGGGTGTTCCTAGAAGTTGAAATCTTTATCATAGGAGTGTTTACAATCACTAAAAAATTGTTTCTCACCTTTTTGGTTAAAGAAATCATATTTTAGTGTTTGCAAATGCCAACCATACAGCTTCATTTAATTAGAATCTAAAAAGCGGGGAGATTGATGGTGAGTGCATTAGATTTCTAATTACCTGGTTTGACTTTTACAAACAAATAAGTACTTTTGCAACCTTTTCACCATCTCTATCAACTTGATTTTTATTTTGCAAACACTATGAACTTATGATTTTCAACTACTTTACTTCTGCTACAATAAAATACTTTTTCTAAGAGCATAGGTTTTGCTTAAACTCTCCTAGTGTATGTAGTCTGATTCTAATGATTTGATGGCAGATTTGACCTCTAACCCTTATGAATTGAATGGATTTTTCAGGAAATGTTTTTCTTAAACACGGCTCAAATGCGCTTGATTCCTCGCGACAGGGTTGGTGCTTATATATCGGCTTGAGGTCAAGTTAGATGAGCACATGTAAC